>JAMKCH010072244.1:0-12859 GCA_023653785.1 Ophioderma brevispina
CCAGATTGTCTTCTTGTATAGTTAAAAGACAATCTCTATTTCTGTGTTTTTCATCTTGTGATGAAATTCCGGATTTGATCCGTGTACACTATATAAAACTGGGTGCACTGTTGTACTCAGTACACTTCAAAAGTTTTGCAATGACAGTAGCAATGCAAGACATCCTTTGTCAAGTGTGAGTAGTTTTTTCTGATGTTTTGTCAAACTCTTGGGAATTTTTCTGAGAAATTTGGACAGTAATTTTTCCTTTGTAATACCCGAACCGACCGACCATACCTAAGATCTCTCTGATATCGCTTTTCTTTGTGGTGTGTTTTTTGGGATTTCTCAATTGCTTCAACTTTTTGCAGTGATTGCCTAATTTGCCACTTTGTCCTACAACATTCCCTAAGTAATGTGATATTTGCCCTGGCAAAATGTCACTTTTCACCAGATTCACAGTCACACCTGCTTCAAGGATAATTTCTCAAAACAATTGATGGAGCTGTCTCATGTGTTTCTTCCCATATTTTCCGCTGTACACAAGGAGATTCCACATAGGCTTACAATTTTCTATGTCTGCAAACTACTCTGTTCACTATCCCCCTGAACATGTGCGCAGAATTGTTGAGACCAATGCCATTCTTTTGTATTGGGATAGGTCATCGGTACAAAAGGCTGATTTCTTTGGCACTGTCAGTGAGGGGAACTTGCCAATCCCCCTTCAACAAATCAAATTTGCTAACAAGTTTGGCATTTCCAACTCTATCATGCAATCATCATCCGTGGTATCGGATAATGAGTCCGCTTTGTGGAACAAATTGACTTTCCGAAAATCTGTGCCAAAACGAAATTACCATCGGGTTTGGAACCAGAATACATGGGAACTCCATTCACTATTTCTATGTTCTACTATTCCATTGTCTAACATGTATTTCACCTCATTTCTGATATGTTGCAGCAACTTGATTGGATTCCCCCTATAGGTGTTGCTTTATGGCTTCGAGTCACTACATCAATGTCCTGGGTTCTGACATGTGTCTCCCTGGTTACATCGGAAATATGTTTTTCCCACTCATAGAATTAAAACTCTTTCAATTCACCTTTGTTGACTTTCGGGGGAGATGACCGAGTTTCTTGTCTAAATTGGCCCCCAAAGTAGGTCAGATTTTTGCAACTTGACACCTAAATCATATTTTCTTTGTTACAGTGCTGTCTTGTTTCAGGTACTGACTCTGTGATGTCATCAATTGCACACTCATCAATGAATGCTGACATTACACACCAGGCTTATTAGTATCATCACCTCTTTCATTATACTTCTTTGAGCCTATTTTATGTGACATAAACTGTCGCTTTTACGTCTACCTTGTGTTTTAATCACATAGTTAAGGTCTCCCACTTTGTTCTCAATCTCATATGGTCCAGAACACCCGGCTTGCAAAGGATGCCCTGTATTGGAAAGGTGGCCAAAACTTGTCAACCATGGTTTGAATCACTCTGTTCCTTGCATCTTTTTCATACCATGTTTTCATTTTTGTTGCCTGGTTTTCGTTTTAGATTTTTGTTTGCAAATTGTCTGTGGCTCTCTGGAGCCTGTGTCTGAAATTGAGACACATATCTAACAAATTCACATCAAGATTTTCACACAACACTTTTCCTTTCATAGTTTCAATGGCCCCTTACTTTGTTGACTAAACACCAACGCAATGGACGCCTAAATCCTAATGACTCTGGTACAATACCAGGAGATGAACTCCCTCATCCCAACCTCTCAATTCAAAACATAGGTTTTTGATCATTGTTTTTCATATTTGGGTGGTAACCTTTCTATGGCCCCCTGGGATTCTGGCTGGTATGCTGAAGAACTGTACTGGGAAATTCCTAACTGGTCCATTACTTGTTGGAACAAACCTGACTGAAATTTGATCCTTCAATCATACTGAATTGATTTCGGAGAGGCATACTAGGGTGAAAAACTTGGTTAAAGCTTTCACTATATTTTGTGCTATAATTCTCAAGGGTATAGCCCAGGGATTTGTGGAAGCACACTGATGCTCAGTAATACTGATTTCCTGACTGGTCTTTGGGAAGTGGTCCTACGCAATCATTAACCCCCTACTAATTGCTCATCAAATGGGTATTGGTTGCAAGGGAGCAGTATAGGAATTGTCTGATGGGCTTGCCCACCATTCAACATGTGTGACAAGTCTTACAATACTCAGCCACATCTTTTCTGAGTGTAGGCCCACCAAAAATGACTCCTAATTCTGTCATTGTGTTTTGTTCAATCTAAGTGTCCTGCATGGGACTATCATGGGCTATGCTATCACTTCCCTAGGGTCTACATTTGGCACTACAATGTGATTCACCACCTTCCATTCTTCATCTTACAAGTGCATCGGGTTGGCCTCCATTTTCTCATGAGGAACACCATTTTGCTTGTAGAAAAATACAGAATTTTGCTCGGCTTTCCTCTGTTTGGTCTATGCCCTCTCACCTAACTTCCTAAGGGGCGGGGTCATTTTTGTTTGCTCATTTACCAGCTTGCCATGGCTTAAAGGGTCTCCTTTACAGTCCCTTAACTCTATCATGCTCAGCGGCTGGATTTTCATTGTTTACCAGCTTGTCACTTTGTTTGTGCTCAGGGGCTGGATTTTCACTAACAGGGACTTTAGTCTCCCCTGAAAGACAGGGAAGATGACCTCCAAATTTCTCTAACTTGAGAGAAAAAAGTATCCTCTAAATTGGGGACCAAGTCTCCGCGATGCTCTTCCTATAGGTTTGAGTATTTTGACTCATCACCTGCCCCTGTTTCCTGTGAGGCTTTTCTGGTCATTGACCTATTTAATGTCACATCGGGGAAAATTTCCTCTTCCTCATCCAATTCATCCACTGTACAGTGCACCTGGGAAACTAATTGGAATCTGGGAGTACTTTTCCCCCGCCACAACATTCCTAACAACATAGATACCCCCCTTTTACTGTGAGTTCTTGTCTAACACCATTGTGACAGTTCCAAAACCAATCTGATTTCAAATTATTTTGTGAAGAGGGACAAATACAATCCATACCTATCCCCTGATCATGCATAGTTCCTGTGGAACCCTCAAATCAATGGAAGTGCATCTTCCCATATACATAGACTGGTGCACAGCACGTGTCCCGCATGGTTCCAAGGGGTTTTGGGATCTAAACTATCACCTGGACGTGACACAAATCCCTCCAATGTTACTAAGACAATTTTTTGAAAAAGTTTTCCATGTGTCCAAATGTATCACATCTACTTAGTATTTTTCTGATAAAAATTATGGCAAATTATGGCAATTTTACTTAGGCTTACCAGTGTAGGCTCTGGGAGGATTCGTGTCCATGACTCTTTTAGAAATTTACCAATGGGCATTTTCTTGTTTAGTTAACCAGTTGCTTCCAATAGTTTGGGTATTAAATCAGTGTGGGTACAATAATTAAATGCAGCACATCTGTTATTTCTGGTTGACTCCCATAGGCGCCAATTGGCTAAGTAATAAATTCCAATTTTTTTTTTTTTTCAATGAAACTCATTATTAGGACATTATGATGATCATTTTGATTTCTGTTAATGTATCCGTCCTAACAACAACACTTTTTGGACATAATTCCTTCCCTTAGTAAATTTGTAAAAAAAAGGCCATCCATTGCTTTAGTTTTCACCGCAAAATCGATGCCAAATTGGAGCTATCAAAGTTTTAAGGCTCAGAATTTACCCATTATCTTAAGTAGAGCTTAAAACTTGACCAAAACTGTATCATTGGGGTTCTAAGAGTACGTCCATATTCAAATTGTATCTTAGGGCTCCTCTCTCGTCTCACAGGGCCCAAATGTAACCAAATATTCACCCCTACCCCCCTAAGCAAAGGTAAAGGGCATTTTGCGAAAATGGACATCTACTAAAGTAAATATCAAATGATTTTTTTCTCTTTAGATGTTTGAATGTTTCTGAACTGTACGTACATATATGGCTTAACACCAATGAATTAATTAATACATTGCTCAAGTTTTGGAGTTGTGATACTTAATTTAGTAACATATCCATTTTTGCAAGCCCAAGGGCCTTTGCTCCAAGATTTTTACTTTAGTTCGATATTTGGATAATTTCTAATCCTACATACTTTGAGGTATTTTCAGAATGGCATTGTTTTGCACACACAAAACTAAATAAATAATGTCATTGTTTAAGGGTATTGTATACTAAAAACAATAGAAAAGATCATGCCACCAATGTAAGTAACATTCAAACATCTAAAGAGATAGTAAAAGAAGAAAATTTGTGTTTTATTTTACCTTCATAAGTTTGATAATGGGTTATATTGGGCCCTATGAGTAACACACAGGGCCCTTAGATAACAATTTAAAATATGGATTCTTAGAGTACCTAATGATAAAAAACTTTGGTCCATGTTTTTTATCACCTATAACACTAAATGGGTATATAATTTCTGAGCTTTAGAACTTTGATTTGCTCCAATTGGCATAGATTTGGTTAAAACTTAACACTTGGTGTTCTTTTTTACAGATTTAACACTATTAAGGAAATAATTATGTCCAGATGTGTTGTACGCACTGATATTCCAGCATAAATCAAAATATATCTTCATATATGGCCCACAATGAGTTTCATGAAAAAGTGAATTGTTATCTAAATTACTTTAGCCATTTTTGGCAATCTTGGGAGTCACGGTTTATGTGCTACATTTAATTATTGTACCACTCCTGTTTTTAGTAGTTTTTTTTTAGTACCCAATCTTTTTTTGAAAATCTTACATATTGGCTTATGTCAAAAGGATGCCAAAAGTATGTCAAATATGATTGCTTTTGACATAATTTTGACATAATCCATTTAACAATTTTTGACACAATTTTAGCATAGTATCAAAAGTATGGTCAAATACAAATTATTTGTTGACTAATTTGACACATAGCATTTGATACAATTTTGACATGTTCAATATCATGTCAAAAGATATTTTTGACACAAATTTAACATATCAAAAATATGATCCTTTTTGACATATTTTGACATAGTTTGACCAAAACTATGTCAACATATTTCCCAAACATTGCAAACCATATGTAGTATTTTGGCTCTCAACGAAAGAGATTTCAAGGTGGGAAGAGGGGTAATTTTATTAAAAATTGGCCTAAAATGTAGTGAAAGTATTCAAAAGAATCTTAGTTATTAAATTCAATTGACAAAGAAATCTGTTTTGCAAAATATCACCCCCCCTCCTAGAATAGACCTGATATTTGTCAAACACGGATTTCAAAGCACTAAATAACTACAATTCAGCTGTACCTCATGCAAAGAGTCATCCAATGAAAGGTTTTTGGAAAGAAAGGAAGCCGTAGAGCATCAAACATCAAATCTTTGAGTGTAAACCTGCCAACAAAATCGGTTTCGCAAAATATCAGGTCCCATATATACGGCGGTGCGGAAAAGTATGAGCGTGCTATTAAATTAGCAGGATAGTGACATGGCACCGTGGGAAAATATTTGGTGCTCGTCAAAGCCCACAGAGATTGTGTGTAAAAACTACCGATAGAAATGTTCAATTTTCTCAAAAGGTTCTATAGACCTGTTTAGACCCAATTTGAGGGATTGTTCTCGTAAGAGAACAAAACTTTCTGACACTCTAATGTTTGTTTGCAAAATATCCATACTAGAACCCTTCGTTTTTTCTGAGATAAGTCAAGATTAGTAACATTTCATTACACACATTCTCTATGGGGAGAGACGTAACGTTAGTCTCACGCAGTACCAACTTAGATAATATCTTTCGCAGTCTGTGACACAGACTTACACCGTGCGGGTAACTTACTGTCCGCACCGCCGTATAATAGGAAGTGATTTTTTGCGTAACAGATTGTTGGAAATTTCATTTGACTTTGACAACGATTCTTTTTCATCTAATACCTTTCATTTAAATGATTGCTTTGCATGAAAGGAGTACAGGAATGTAGGTACTCAGTCTTATGGAAATCTGTTTTGCAAAATTTCAGATCCTCATAGGTGAGATTTTGCCAAACAGGTTTTATTGGTAGATTCCACTATGATGAAAGATTTGATTGTTTTGACTGTGGCAACACTTCTTTAAGTGATACTTCCCTAGGGCTATTGAAACTTTCAAACTCATGAGTTCTGGTTGTACTGGTTTGGTTTGTTCTCATCACCTGCTTGCTTTAGCCACTTATTGTATTCCAGCCAGCCCCAACTAAGTATTGTCACCTTATGATTTGAAGAGCCTCTTTCGATCGCTTATTAACACAGCTGGCATTTTGAAATGCTAAAATCCAGTAGTTATTGAAAGCCTTCTAAATAACAAACCTCTCAGGAAGTGCTAGGGTAAGCCATAGCCTAGTCATAAATTTCTATCTAGCAATTACAGGTAATTTGCATCACAATAACGCTCGGCTACGTTACCAGTATGGATGCCAATTCTGCCCCTTCACTTCACCACATCTTACGTAGCCCTTATTTATACTTATAATATGCAAACCTCTGGATTTTCCTTCTGGCTTTGGGAAGAGTGCTTCATCTTGACACAGATATCATACTTCATATTTTCAGATGCTTTTTAGGTACACAAAAACTTGTGTAATACTCAGCATTGCATATACCGTAAATTCTGTTAGCTGCCATATTTGAATTTGCCTCTACCCTTCGGTTGCAATTTCCCCAAACCTCTACTATGGAAATCCCTAAGGTCAACACTGAAATCACTTGTAGTGTAGGCTTTCTCGGGGGAATTTGTGTAGATAACTCTTTAAGAAAGTTACGATGATTAAATTTCGGGTTATAAAATGGACTAGCCTTCCAAAAAAAGATTGGCTGGGTTACTAAAAAAACTACTTAAAAAATCCCCCCCCCCCCCGATGTGGTACAATTAATTTTTTAAATGGAGCTCATATGTTTTTTTCAACTAAAACTCATTGTAGTATCTATGAATAATAATTTGATGTTATGCTGAATATCAGTATACAGCACACTTGGACATTTAATTCATGCCCTTAATAGTGTTTAATATAAAGACCCTTAACACTATGTTCTTTATTTATTTTTTTATTGTTTGGACAAAACAATGGCCATTATTGGAAAATACCTCAAAAATCTGTCGGCTTAGAAAATTATCCCGATTGTAAAGGTAAAATCAGACCAAAGGCCCCGGGCTTGCAAAAATGGATATGTACTAAATTAAGTATCATAACTCCAAAACTTGAGAAATGTATTAACACTTCATTGGTGTTTGTCAAAGGCCATTAGTAGTTACAGTCAGTACATCCACATCTCTAAAAAGAGGAAAAAAAACATTTGGTATGCCATTTTGCAAAATGTCCTTTATTTGCTATTAGGGAAGAGGTGATTGATATAGGTTACATGGACCTATGAAGTAATATAAAGAGCCCTTACTCCCTTGATACTAATTGAAAATATGGATACTAGTACTTAGAACACCTAATGATACAACTTTTGGTCAAGTTTTATAGCTCTGCTTATGATAATAAATTCTGAGCCTTAAAATTTTGTGCTCCATTTGGCACAGATTTTGGGTTAGGAAACTAAGCAAGGATGGTCTTTTTTCAAATTTACCATATTAGGGCAATGAAGATGTCCAAAAAGTGTTGTTGTAGTACGATACATTTAACAGAAATCAAAAATATCATTCAGTGATGCCTACTCATGAGTACATTGAAAAAAAATTGAATTTCTTACTGTAGCCAATTGGCGCTATGGGAGTCAACTCAGAAGAAATGTGCTAATAATAATTGTACACCATCTGATTTTATAACCAAACTATTTGGAAGGACTGGATCATAATAAAAGAAAATGCATGGTAAATGTCTAGAGTCATGTACACCGAACTCCCTCCTATTGTAAAAGCTAAGTAAAATGACATAATTTTATCAGAAAAATACTAAGTTTAATTTGCCTCACAATGACTCTCGGCTACCCGTCGTTAGCATTATGGATCCAAATTCTGCACCCTTCACTTCACACATCAGTACGTAGCTCCTATTTATACTTATAAATGAAATATTTCTCCTCCTGGCTTTTTTGGAGAGTGCTTCATCTTGACATCATATATCCTACTTGCATATTTCAATCTTTTTAGGATACACAAAACTGTTAATTACTTCATCATTGCATACCCGTTAATTCTGTTTTTATCTGCCATTTGGAATTTGCCTCTACCCTTCCAGTTTCCATTTCCCCAACCTTACTATGGAAATCCAAGGTCAACCTAGAATCACTTGTATGTGGCTCTAGGGGGAATTTGTGTATATATAACTTCGTGTTAAAGAAAGGTTTAACCATGCATTAATTTCTTTTTATAAATGATTTCTAGCCTTAAAAAAAAAAAAAACAAAAAAGATTGGGTACTAAATAAACTACTAAAATCAGATGTGGTACAATTAATTAACGGAGCTCATCTGTTTTTTTCAATAAACTCATTGTGAGTTATCTATGAATAATATATTTTGATTTATGCTGAATATCAGTACTACAGCACATCTTGGACATATTCATTGCCCTTAATAGTGTTTTTAATATACAATACCCTTAACAATATTGTTATTTATTTAGTTTATTTTTGCAAAACAATGCCATGATGAAAACCTCAAAATATGTGGCTTAGCAAATGATCCAGTATTTGTAAATAAAATCATGACCAAAGGCCCCTGGTCTTTGCAAAATACATATCTACTAAGTAATTTCACCACGCCAAACTTGAGAAATGTAGTAAATCAATGTCATTGGTGTCAAGCCATAGTTGTACAGTCAGTAACACAAACCTCTCAAGAGAAAAAAAAACATTTGTATGTCCCGTTTTGCAAAATGTCCTTTACTTTTTGGCTTAGGGGAAGCGTGATATTCGGTTCATTGGACCCATGAGTAATATAATGAGCCCTTCGATACTATTGAAATATGGATTACTAGTACTTAGAAACCCTAATGATACAACTTTTGGTCAAAGTTTATAGCTCTGCTTATGATATAATTCTGAAGCCTTAAAATTTTGTGCTCCCAATTTGGCACAGATTTTGGGTTAGAACTACGCAATTGTGGTCTTTTTACAAATTTACCTAATAAGGGCAATGACTTATGCCAAAAAGTGATGTAGTAATGATAACATTTAAACAAATCAAATATATCAATTCATTGCTGCCTAATAATGATTACATTGAAAAAAAATTTATTTATTACTTTAGCCACTTGGCGCCTATGGGAGTCAACCAGATTGCTAATTTAATTAATTGTAACCCTCTGATTTTAATACCCAACTATTTGACGGACTGGTCCATATTACAAGACAAAGCATGTAAATTTCTAAGAGTCATGTACACAAACTCCTCCTATTGTAAAGGCTAAGGTAAATGTTGACATAATTTTATTCAGAAAAATACTACGTTTAATTGATACATTTTTTTGACACATGTAAAATCTTTCAAACTGTCTAAGTAAAAATGTGACAATAATTTGAATATTATTTTTTCCAAAAAATCCTAAGTTTTATTGGCATAATTTTTTATTTTTTTCAAAAAAAAAGGGGAGTTTATTTTTACATCGTATTAAATAATTTGACAGCAATTTGACCGCCATGCCTTTTCACTTAACACAATTTTGACATAGATTTGACATATTGTATAAAATCTAAGTTCAATTTGACATACTTTTGACATACTTTTAATTTTTTGACACATTTTGATACACTCAAATATATGTCAAAACTATTTGACATAGTTTTTGTTCCATTCAATTTTGTATCAAAAGGAAAAAAAAAAAAAAATATTTTAACATATTTGTGATACACTTTGTGATACATATTTGACATAAAAATTTCTGCTAGGGTTTCCTATTTGCATTTGCATCTCTTTTAGTTTAACTGCATTACTTGCACCCTGTTCCAGAACTTCTTCTATCCTATCCAAAATAACTATCCCACATCTTCCTGGACTAAGGTTTAATCAGGTACTTTTTTTATTACCTGTTTTCCTTCATGGCAATTTTTTTTGCCTCAAGTCCTAAATGCTTGGCTAGTTTCATTAACTCAGGCTTTCTCAGCTCATCTAACACTTCCCAATTATTTGCCCCCCTATGAACTCTTCTGGATTAAACTCCATTGTGATTGTAACTTCTCAACACAAATTAACTAAACCAATCTACACGTAGTAGCATGTAATACACACACAATTTTGTTTATGCCAAGGTGTGCACGATTGTTACAATATTTTAATGTGTACATTCGAACATTAGGCTCAATTTATCGGACATGACCGTGAATGTCTACCTAACACACAACAACACCACTTTTGCCCAGCTCTTTCTGTCTGTTCCGTGATGAAGCCCTGTGGGTGAAAAGCAAAATTAAAATGTGATACATCACTGCTACGTTTCGTCTCCATTCCAATATCTCCCAATTATACATTTTCACGATCGTCGTACTACAGCCAACATCCAATCTCTCTCTACTATATATATATAATAGTTAATATGTTATCAATATATTGTCTATAATAATATATATATATATCTAATATATACAATTATATATTCTGTTATGACGTCTCGTAGACGTCAAAGTTCAGAGATACCTTTCAACCAAATGACCTTCCTGAAAGTTTTGCTAAATTTTTCTCAGAGAAAATTACACACCTTAGTGAGAGACGTGAATCTCGCCATTGTAAACCCCGTTCTTTTGCTGCGTATGAATGGTCCGTCTTTGATCATTTTAATCCTGTGACTGAAGATGAGATATCCGAGATAATCCATGGTATGCAACGAAAGGCTGTATTTTAGACCCACTTCCAACTCACTTAGGTGTAATGGTTGTTACAAACCTTATTCCTTTGATAACACACATTATAATGAGTTCTCTTTGTCCGGGATTGTCCCTCCTCAGTTTAAGCAGGCTATCATTGTGCCCATCCTTAAAAAACCTGGGCTTGGATTGTAATTTCTTACAAGAACTTGGGCCATGGACAAATTTCCTTTTTATTTCAAAGTTCTTGAAAAGGTTTTTTTTACGCCAACTGCAGAATCACCTTCATCAAAATAACCTTGTGAATAAACCAATGCTGCCCTACAGAAAGGGTATAGTGTAGAGACCGCGGTGCTGAGTGTTATGGATGGCTTCTTAACTAACATGGGACAAGAAAATGGTTTCTCTTTGGCACTCCTTGACCTCAGCGCACTTTGATACAATTGACCATTCATTCTACTCAAGCGGCTTTTGGAGATTTCGTTCGGTTATCAGATGGAACCGTTCTTAACTGGTTTTCATCCTATGTTTCGGAGCGTTTCCAATCTGTTATAGTAAACGGTGTTGTGTCCGACCCGTATCTACTTTTGTATGGTGTCCTCAGCTCTGTACTTGGGCCAGTTCTTTTCATTCTGTATTCGCAGTCTCTCTCTGTTGTGTATCGAACATATAATTGCCAATTTTCATAAATATGCCGCCATACCAACTCTCTCAATGTTGCCTACCTGAGAAATTTGATTGTATAAAGAATCTGTTCCAGACTGTATTAGCGCCATCCTTGATTGGATGATCGCAACAACTCAATGCTTAACACTGAAAAACAGAGGTTTTAACTGTTTGGACTGCTTCTAGGCTTGAAAAAGTTGACAGTGATACCATCCGGATTTTGATCGACCATCTCTTTTCAGAGCTCAGTTAAATATCTTGGTGTCAGATTAGACAAACATTATCCATGGTGGCCGACCACATTAGCGAGGTCTGCCGTTCTTTATTCTTAACGTTGAGACGCATTGGCACTATTCGTCAATACTTGTCCCAACAACGCAATCTCTTGCATTGTCAATTCCAATATTACATCTCGTCTTGACTTTTACAATTCAACCTTGGCTGGTATCACCTCAGATCAACTTTTCGACTACAAAGCATTCAGAATTCCGCCCCTGCGGCGTCTCATAACTAGAAACGCGCAAATACTATCATATAAACCCATTCTCCATGAAGTGGGGACAGATACAAATAAGGGGTTTTAACAACGGGGCAAAATCAAACCCGATTCCCCCTTGTCCCCCACCTTGTGCCCCCCAGGTTCCCACCCCCACCCCCCCTTTGTGGCTTCCCCCCCCCTGGTTGACCATCAGTTATGCTTCACCTTTCTCCGCTTCCACTTCTCTCCTTCCATTTCACACTTTTGTTTTTTTTAATTTTAGGTTGTTTTTTTGTTTTTGTAAGTTTTTATCTTTTCAAAATTGTCCTGTGCACTTACCACCCGTCCCGATCACTCCGTTCCTCATCTCAAAACTCCTCACAACTCCCGGTTGCTCTAAATCTGCTTGGGATCGATTCCTTCGTTTTTTGCTGCCCCATCAGCCTGGAACTCCCTTCCTACCACACTTCGTAACTATCCTCCCTTAATCCAGTTTCAAGAGCCAGTGAAAGACTCATTTATTCCACAGGCCATTCCTTTTGTGATCTGTTTGTTATTTTTGTGTCTTTTTGTGCGCACTGAAGGATCTTTTGATCATTTTGCTCGTTATAAGAACTCTGTAGTATTATTATTATTAAATAAATGAGCTTGGTGCACCAGTTGATCTGAATTTTATATAATTAACAGTTTAATGATTTGTAATTGGTTCAGAAATTTGGTATGTCCAAAACAACATTATATATATAGTAAAATTACACACAATTTATAAGATATTACTTAAGAGTGTCCTGTGTTGAAAGCTTGCAGTTCAGCGATGATATGTCCTCACGCGAAGTCTCAAAAATGACATCGCATAAGTTCACATGAATAAATCCGCAGGCAATAATTCCATGGGAATCTTCTCGTCCGGAAGGTTAAACTTTTTGTCCAGCATTCA
>JAMKCH010072245.1:0-10234 GCA_023653785.1 Ophioderma brevispina
AATTTCCAATAACGGTCATTTAGATTTAAATATTCGTGACCAGGCCTAGTTTTTAGTCAAGTCTGTGTGTAACCGTTCGATATGCGTAAGAGCGCCCTCCTACCGTTAAGTCTTTGAAACAGACTAGCACCCAGAAGTTGATGCCGTTTTGAATTTGCTGTTGCTGTTAGGTTGGCATGTCCTACCCTCCCTGGTGTGTAAAAGTAGATGAGACTGGGTATTTTTATACCCCTATGGCCTACATCCACATCTTAACCAAGTTCATTCTCTTTGTATTTCAGGAGATAGCCAGTCCCCAGTGTCCACCATTTGTAAACCTTAAAAACATAGTTTTGTTTTCATCTGCCACTATAATGCACCTATCAAAAATGCTCCGGCCCCTGGGTACCCGGAGATGGCCGGGACTTGCACACGAGGTGTGTTTTTGAAATGTTAAACTCCCCGTCCATGTCCCAGCCAAGTCCTAGTTCTGGTAACCAAAACCAGAGGTCAACATTATCTTTTAACACTACTCGTTATCATCCACTGACCTCTCAATGATAATGTACAGTGTTTAAGATAATGGCGACCCTCTGGTTTCAGTTACTGGAACTAAGCCAAGTCCCGGCCCTGCGGGCCAACAATTTTTAGGTCAAACCCTGGCCAAGTCCCCATCCCTGCTAGCCGGGCAAAAGCGTCAAAATGCGCAAACCCGATTGTGCGATTCATTTCCGGGTTTATGGACCTACCTTTCGTACATTTTGATTAATACGCCTACCTATGGTTAGGCTGCTTTCAATCTTGTGTATTGTAGCTTTGTCGTACTATATTTACCGGAATACATTTTTGTAGAAACTTGCGCTTCCGTTTGTTCCGACCCAAAATCCCGGCTTTTTTGACATGTGTGAACTCCATGAACAAGTCCCGGCATACGCCCGGTACATCTGGGCAAAAAAAGCGATCAACTCCCCGGCTATCTAGTACAAGTCCCGGCCATCCCCAGGTACCCAGGGGCCGGGGCATTTTTGGATAAGTGCATAACCCTGTTGAGCCCATCAGTTTGAATTACATGTATTTTATTTGTTGAAATATTTAGTAGTGATTTTAATGAGAATGAGAATCACAATTCTCCTTAGACTCCGGGGTCAACACACTTTCTGAATAACTTTATATTTTCATTACTGTGTATATGGAAATAGGGTAAAACCATGAAGGAGTTGATTCACATTGCTGAAATTTGGCAATACATAAAGGTCCAGTAAATATCTCTCTGTGTTGTAAATTTCAATACCCTGAGTAACTGTTCACATGGTCAACCATCCACCACAAGGGCGCTTTTTAAAGAATATTGTGTGTACGACCCACTTCGGGCACTCGGCATATCCTTATTAAAAGTTTGCTTTAGCCTGTTCCTCTTCTGGAGTATAGATATATACCCAGATACACCAAAGGACATCGCCGGATAAGGAATGAAGGGCGCCCTTTATAGTTTTCATGACAACGGATAAATTTGAAACATTCCGCATTATAAAACGACATTCTCAAAGTTTACCTTTTAGTTGTTTTCAAAAAATTCCACTTTACATAAATTCTCAAAAAGTTGCTTTTATTTAAAGGTGCTTGTTCTGATTTTTGTGTATTGTGTTCTATACTTTATATGAGAGCCTGGCACTTGCACATACACCATATCAAGTACCGGGGAAACAAACTTGCGGTTTTGATGGTAGATGTAATAATGTATGTTGCAAAGCCCTATTCAATACTGTGCTAATATTGATGGTTAACCACTAAAACGGCGGTTTTTTGTTTATATCTTTGGAATAAAATGGATTTGAGGGCTCAAATTTCAGGGCGAAAATGAGAAAATACGGCCTTTTATCTGATATCAAAATCGATACTAATTCCGGGTAAATCGGGGGGGTCCCAAAGACGATCGGAACATGCACCTTTAAAATTATAATACAGGCTTCAATGGGTAATTGAAATTTCCAAATATTAACCCTTTCCCCCCCAAGAACCACAATGCCGCTTTGCAAGGATGTGCGTTATATTAATTAGAAACATATATGGGAGTGGCATTCTGGTTCTTGGGGGGGGGGGGAAGACCCCATTTTTGCATTTTTGTTTTCTGGGGGGCCTGAACACTAAATGGAATTGCCAAAATCAACAACAACACATACCATATACCACACTATGAGGTAAGGCATGCTAATCTATCAAGGGCTCAGTTCAGTAGCCTTGGGTGGGCACATGTTAACAACCACTGACCATGCAGGTTCTGGGTATCATAAATCATACTAAAATGCAGGGGGTGCATTTGCTCAATATACTGGTGAATGAAAGCTATTGAACTGCGCCATGTGAATTGAGATTTTAATGGTGAGAAGGAGAGGAAATAGCGCGGCCATGGGCCATTAAGATGTGGGCCATTGTGTTGCATAATAGAATTTGCTTGGTGTGAAGACTGTTATATCCAAATCTTAGCACTCATTGCACTACATCAGCATAAGCTAATAGGTATTTGGCTATTGTTATAAAGGGCTGCCTGGTGTAGCTTCTTTGTAGCTTATGAAGGACAAAAGATCTATCTAGGCATCATTTCCAAGCTCCATAACAAAGGGCGCTATGCAACATCTTCCTGTTTCTTCATTTAAATCATAACTGGTCGTTGCAATGGACGCATGCTCTATAAGCTTTGCTTTTTCCAGCGAGCATGCCCCTGAAGTTTCTCAGACTTTTCTCATTTTTTCTTGATACAAGTGTATTTTGAGGATAAAAAACACCTTGCATACATGATAAAGTAGTTGTAAAACACCAAGCCAAAATTGAAGATGAACTATAACTATGATGATTATAGAGGGCCTCCTCCATTTCTTATCCGGCGATGTCCTTTGAGCATCCTCTGGACATTTGATTACCTGGCCCCCTTGAAAATTGAAAAAAATAATTTTCGCTACCTAAAACTTGTGTTTTTGGATGCCTGTAACTTCACAAAATGGGGTAAGATACTCCATTTTTGATGACAGATTCTGAAAGATTGGGCAGAAGTTACTTAATAGAGTTAGTGCTTGGGCCACGAGGTGATATTTGGCATATGGGTACCATATAGAGTGGCAAAACGAGAGTACTGCCAACTTGTTAAGACACTTCAACTTAAATAATTTCTGCATGATAGAGTTTCCAAAATAGTAAGTAGTATTAGCTTAAGCTTGACTAATTTTGCATAAACAAATTGGCCGCCACCCGACCATTCAAGTTACTCCATAACTGGTTTCAGCCATACCATGTCTGGTAGAAGGATTAATTTTGGTATAAAACAAATGTAACATGAGAGTTTGTAATGGAAAACCACCAGAAGTCAAATAGATACATTCGTAATTAAACATAATTTGCATAAATCCCAAAATGGCCTCCATTTTCGTAATTTTGAGATACATTGGACTTCAACATTCAAGTATCATACCTGGCTGAACGTACATCTTAAAGGTTTCAATTACCACTATTGCTCAAATAAACTTCAAATGTAGGTATGCAAGACTTCCAATGTGACAAATTTAGCAAGTAAATGTGAATAAACCAAATGTCGGCATGGAAATTGCGCCATAACTAGTTTCGGCAATATCCAGACGCGGTGAAGAAATATTTTAGGCTCAGAACTGCTTAAAATCGATGTGTTTGATAAAAACAACAAAATGAATTCATGGCCATCTATTTAATAAACCCTATTTGCATATCTAAATAACCGCCAATTGTTACCCAACATTCGGACTTAGGTGCTTTTTAATAATGGTGGCAGTTATTTCAATCATTGGGCAAGTTAAGTGTTAATCTATAGCACTTGAAATTCATATGTCTAATCCATAACGACCTTTAAAAACACCACCCGGACAAAAAAATCATAGAGTGAACCCTGTCCTTGGTTATGGGAAATTGTTTCCTAGATCAGATCTGACAATAAATAAAGAATACTACTACCGCACTTTTATAGTTTTTAAACCAACTTCTTTTTGATACAGAATATCTGATGATCCATTCTTGCCACACTATATAGTTGTATTTCAGTTAGTTTTTTCAATATTTAGCACATTTTGCCCATTTGAATTACCATGGTGCCAGTCATTAGCAAATCGCTATAAATTTGTTATCTCAGTAACAATACATAACATTAAGAATTTATACATAACTATTGACCAACTCACAAATTCTCATTACAACAGTGTATTTGCCAATCCAGTCCTCTTTGAAGGACTACGCCACCATTGCTGTTGGTTAACTTGCAAAACAGGATTTTCTGTTCAGCTAGGAGCAAAGAAGAGCTGATTTGTTGAAGAGTAGGCGCAAGAATGGATAACACAAGGGAGTGTGCTCGCACCTCTCTGTTAAAATCTATACCAACGACCAACCAGGAGTGCAGGACACCTGTCGTTTTATCTACGCAGACAATCTTGGAATTAGCGTACAAGAAGCAGAATTCACACTTGTTGAAGAGAGGACTCTCCAAAGCTTTGGATGAACTCCCTCCTTATTATGAGTAAAAACCACCTACGTGCACATCTGTCCAAGACAGGGGGTTGTGTGCTTTACATCTACGCAACCGTGGAGCCAAAACGTCAGATTAAGTAACCTGTCTGGGAACACCCTGGAAGCACCGATTAAACCCTGTCTAATTAGCGAGTTGGGACCGAACTCTTTCTTATAAGGAACCACATCAAGAAGACGAAGAGTAAAGTATGCTCACGCAATAACATCAACGGAAAGAACGTATAAACCTAGTAGGAATTGCTCGTACAGTAGTGTATGTGTCGAGCATGCAAAGAGCGTGTTTAGAGGTATCAAGATCTAATGTGAAGCACACTTTGTCCGCACAGAGACCTGCTGCCAAACCGCCTTAAATCCATACAGAGTTTCTTAAGCAAGGTCCATCCTCTTGAATCAAGTCTCTTAATCTAGGTATGGAACCTGTTGAGAATCTTCCACCTGGAGCTGTCTCCCCATGGGGGCGAATGGCGCATGCTCAACAGATTGCGAACAAGAATTGGCGATCTAAACAAGGTCCTTTGCAGAAGTGAGGCTACCTGGAAGCAGATCAGGACACTAACTTGTGTGGAACAGGATCACAGACAATGGAACATCTCCTTGGTGACCCATTGTTGGAGCGACAATGGCCTCCCAATTTTCGTAATTTTGAGAATAATTTTTGACTTCAACATTCAAGGTATCATTATGGATGAACTTTACACTAAAGTTTATAATTACCCTATTGCTCAAATATAACTATAACATGTATGTATGGGCAAGACTCCAAGGTGACAACTTTAAGCAATTAAATTTGAATAACAAAATGTCTGCCATTGAAATTGCGCCATACCTAGTTTCGGCTATATCCAGATCGTTGAAGAAATATTTTAGGTCTCAGACTGCTAAATGAGGTGTTTTTATTAAAAACAATCAAAATGAATTCATGTCCATCTCGTTTAATAAACCTTATTTGCATATATACTAAATAACCGCCATTGTTCCCCAACATTTCAGCACTTAAGTTGCGCTTTAAATGGTGGCCAGTTTCAATCATGGGAAGTTTAAGTGTTAGTCTATTGCACTTGAAATTCATATTCTAATCCCTAAGGGGGCGACCCCCTTTAAACCACCCGGTGACAAAAAATCATGGAGTGGACCCTTTCCCTTGGGTTTATGGGAAATTGGTCCCTAGATCAGACTGAAATAAAAAATACTACTACCGCACTTTATATAGTTTTTTAAACGCACTTATTTTGATACGAATATCGATGATCCATTCTTGCACTATTATATTGTATTTCAGTAGTTTTTTCAATATTTTTGCCATTTTTGCCATGAATTACCTTTTTGCCATCCATTAGGCAATATCGCTATCATTTGTTATCTTTAACAATACATAACATACCGCATTATACATAACTATGACCAAACTCACAAAAATTTCTCATTAACAAGTATTTGCCACTCCATCCTCTTGAGACTACGCCACCATATACTGTTGGTAACTTGCAACATGGAGGGGGATTGTTCTTTGTTCACTAGGAGCGCAGAAGAGCTGATGAAGTAGGGCTCAAGAATGGACACCACAAGGGAGTGTGCTCGCACCTCTCCTGTCAACATCTATACCAACGACCAACCTGGATTGCAGAACCTGTCGTTTTATCTACGCAGACGATCTTGAATTAGCCGTACAAGATGCAGACTTCACACTGTGTTGAGAGAGACTCTCCAAATCTTTTGGATGAACTCCTAATTAAACTACAAGGAAACCACCTACGTGCAATCCGTCCAGACACTGGTGTGTGCTTTCCATCTACGCAACCGTGGAGCCAAACGTCAGCTTAAAGTAAACTGGTCTGGAACACCCCTGGAGCATTGCGATAACCCTCTCTACTTAGGAGTTGGGACCCACTCTTTCGATAGAGACCCACCTCAAGAAGACGAAGAGTAAAGAGCTCACGCCATACATCAACGGAAGAACGTATACATCTAGTATGGAATGCTCGTACTAGTGTACGAGCACGCAAAGCGTAGCTCCAAGTATCTAATTGTGAAGCACACGATGTCCAACAGAGACCTCCTGCCAACCGCCCTAAATCCGACAGAGTTTGCTTGAGCCAAGTCCAACCCTGATCGTCTCTAATCTACTGAGTCTTGAACCTGGTGTAAATCTTCCACCTGGAGCTGACTCCCCCTGGGCTGACTGGCGATGCTCAACAGATTGGGAACCAAATTGGCCGATTCTAAGGTTCCTTGGCAGAAGTGAGGCTACCTGGAGCAGATCAGGACACTACCTGTGTTGTGAACACACCACAGACAATGGAACATCTCTTGGTCTCCATTGTGGAGGCGACAAATGGCCTGGTTAATGGGAAGATCAACCCATGGCAATAATCTTGACTCAGCATTAAATGCCTCTTGCCGTCTTATCATAAGATGTCTTCGTGCCAACAGCAACGGAGAACGTATACATTTTAGCAGGAATTGCCCCATCAGACATATGTCATATTGTAGCGAGCATGCAAGAGTACAGTTGTCAATTATCTAATGTGAAGCACCCGATGTCTGGACATAGACCAGCTGCCACCACCTTAATTCCCAAGAGAGTTTCTTAAGCAAATCCACTCTTGAATCAGTCGCTAAGGAGCATAAGAGAGTTGCATTGTGGAAAGGAAGACTTCCTATCAACCAAGTAACCTCTACTGGTATTGAACGTGATGAGGCATCTTCCACCTGGAGCTGCCCCAAAATGGACTGAATTGCGATGATTTTACAACGATGGATAACAAGAATCAGCTGATATTTTTTTTGTTGTCTAAGTTTCTTTGCAGAATTGGGCTACATGAAGCATTCCAAGAACACTACCTGTGGTTGTGGAAATACAGAACCACAGACAATGGAACATCTCTCTGCATGAAGGTCAGACAGTTCTCAATGGAAGAAGCTGGCCAATTTTGTTCACGTCTTTGATGGGTGATCTATTTCACTACATTTAGAACTTTTGAAGTTTGTAAAAGCGGGATTTGAGGAGCTTTTATCAAACATTGCCTTTGGCAGCAAATGCTCGACAGAGTCACTCAAATTACTGTATATGAATGCATGCCTTTGATGTATCCTTGTCCTTGTTTTTGAGTTTCACCTTCAAAACATATTGACGCTAATGTCATTGTTGAAAGGCCAGGCTGAGGATATTTCAATCTGATTCAAACTTGGGTGCAGTATTGTGTGCAGAAAAAAGGGTTTGTCAGTCTCTCTTGCGAGCTTTTTACTGTTACTTCCCTCGAGGCCAAATGACAATCTCTACAATGGAACATTTCTCTTCTCTCCCCCCCCCTCTTTCTCCCTCTCCTCTCTCTCTCTCTGAGTGATTGAAGTAGAGAAGCGCCATGTGTTTAGGCAACACGGCGGGCGAAAGATGCATGTAAGAGGGCATGCGGAGGACAAAAATTGAATCTGGCCTGCCTGCTTCCTCTATGTGAGGACTGCCTATTACCTTCATGCAGATGGGGCACACTATATTGTGCCATGCCGTAGAAGGCTCTCCAGACACTTCAAGCCCCAATGGTCATGGATGGATTGAACGTCCTGATGGTAATTTTGTGACCATCAAGTGGAGGAATGGCAAACCTGCTGCAGACTTGTTTAGAAGTACTTACCCTGCAATAATTGCCCAAGAGTGTGCAAGTTGCCATACTGTGTATGTATGGCTAATGGGATGTCCTATACAGATTTGTGCAAGGTTCCTTCTTCTTAGCGTGTCCACAAGGCATTGGTAATGGCTTGTGGTGGTGATGTCAGGATTATTCAACTGAGTATGCTAATCCGGAGCCGCGTGTACTCCATGATCCGGATGCTCCTAACATGGCCCCTTTTGAGACTGGGGCGGATTGGGACAGTCAGGTTTACACCCTACTCTTATTCGAGCACTGACTGCGATGTACATGTACATTTGTGACTCTCTGTACATGGGGACCGCCGGCTTAAAAAAACGTCCCCTCCGAAGGACGGGATGCTTTCCATTATCATTTTGCCCAATTCCAAGTGAACCATTGAGGTATTCTGTATTTAATCAATAGTTCGTATGCAGATTAAATCCCATTTGAGCACCCGCAATTCAGCCCAGCAAGTGACCCCACCGGGATTCGACCCGGGATTTTTTGGTGACATTTGCGCCACCGGCAGCACCCTAACCACTGGGTCCACGCTTCTCCACGAGAGTATCGACATGTGCAACGTGAAAGGGGAGGTCCTGACTTGGACAGTTCTGGTGATTATGGGGACGAGAAAGAGACAGACTCTAAGTAGGCAAAATACAAGAGGACTAGATTACAATACTTGTAATGAAACTTTGTGAATTGGTGAATAGTTATGTATAATGGGTGTGGTAAATTATAATGTTATTTATTGGCAAATTCCGCATATATCTCTAATTGATTGAATAACTACTGAACACATTTTAGTACAAGAATGTTTTTTGCAAATTAGCATGCTCACGTTGTCCCCTTGAAGTGCTTCTACACACATTATTATAATACTAGTGGGCGCCAAATAAGTTTGGTATTGTAACCTTAAGGGGTAAGCTTCCCATGAGATAAGATTGAACCAGACTGTTAAGTCAATTGTGCTCAAATTTACGAAAATGGCGGCCATTTTGGATTTCTGCAAATTCGGTTTACTTAAAAATTTTGGATTTGAGTTCTGGTGGGTGTCCATTACAAACCACCTTTTTGTTAGCATATTTTTTCCACTAAAAGACTTTCTCTCTACAAGACAGGATATGGCCGAAACTAATTAATGGACGAAATTTCAAAGGCGACCATTTTCTTTATGCAAATTCACATGCTTATGTTGTCACCTTCGAAGTCTTGTATAAAGACATGTTTATAGTTATATTATACCAGAGTGTAATTGCAAACTTTAAAAGTGCTTGTTCATCCATGAGATACCTTGACTTGACTGTTAAAGTCAACTTAGGCCAAATTTATGAAAATGGCGGCCATTTTGGATTTATTGGCAGATTAGGGTTTTTAATTTAAAATGTATGGATTTGAGTTTTTGTGGTTGTCAGTTGTGAAACACCTCATGGAGGCATTTATTCCACTAAGAATTCCTTCTAAGAGACAACATATGGCTAAACTACAAAAGTTATGGAGCAATTTCAAATGGCGGCCATTTGGGGGTTTATGCAAATTAGCAGCTTAAGTACTATACTTTGGAATGTCTATCATGCAAAATTATTTATAGATGATGTTTCTGAGTAAGTTTGATACCACACGCGCTTTGCCACTCCTGATGTTACGACCAACCTATCTGGCCCAAGGACTAAGACTAATTTCATGCTTCGTCACCCTTTCCAATGAGTCTCTGAAAATAAAAAAAATCATCAATGTGTCGCGAGTCGACTAAAGGGGGTCCCAAGGAACTTTTCAACAGACTGGGACTATATGCTAAAATTTTCTGTCGGTCTTATACTCCATAGGGAACAATTTGATGGATTTCCATCACAATCTGAAGGATCACTGGGGGAATTAGGTGATTTGGCATGGAATACCCCGGGCCTATATTGTGAGCAATGAGCATCTACAATATACATGTACCAAAGCTTCCATCTTGACCCTCTGTACCACAATATACCAGTGAAAATTTTGGAAATGTGGGTTGTGACTTACCACAAGTTACTACAGAATTACACAGTGTAGTATTTTGTGTTATAAGCCTTATCAGTGTCTATAAAACC
>JAMKCH010072248.1:0-11348 GCA_023653785.1 Ophioderma brevispina
TTGTGGAAATCCCTAATTTATATACAAGGGGTACTAACTTTAATTATGTGATGCCTTGTTTATTGCTTAAAAACTTTCTAAAAGCCTCATCCTTGAAATGTTTGACATAGGGTAATTTGTAAATGTTTCCTCGGAATCTAAAAATAGGGGTAAATTTGCAAATGTGTCCTCGGATCTTAAAAATAGCAGGTGTTTCAAAGTACCATTTTGTCTTGTTTGGAGTGAAAAGGGGGTAAAATTTCATTATTATCCTTGAAATTGACCGAGAAAGGGGTAATTTGGTACTTCTGGTAACGGTCATGCGCGTCCCCCCTGCCGGGGGAGTGAGCCCAACCAGGGTTTCAAATCCCTAATTTTCCAAATTTTTCCGCTCTACGCCCCGAGTAAAGAAACCATAAATAAACCGTGCACGTGATTTTTAATCTCGGCCTCATTGGTTTGAGATTGAAAAAATAACGACTCCTTTTGTGATTGCCTGATTATGATGTCGCTATACCACAATTGTTCTATAATCCTTACCCCTAAAACGACACTGTTTTAGCTATTAAACGCATATTTATTTAATGTCAGTCAATTCTAGGTTGATAATTTCTTAAAATAACTGTTTGGGACATACTACTTTACTTGGGGTGCAAAATTGCGCGGATTTGGCAATGTTTTCATGGAAAATGCCGATTTATCGCGCTGCGCTGCAAATGCGGAAATACGTGCCGAAAATAACGTTCTAACGTGAATCTCCCGGATCCTATAGAACCATAGAAAATGTCTTGAAATAAATACCAAGTTTTCCGCGACCCACCCCGTTGCCGCTTACGAACTCTCCATGAACACCTTTAATTTTATGATTAGTTCAAATAAAACCCTTACCATTATTTCTTACTGTTTATACGCCGATCATTGCCTATATGCATTTTCAGTTAACCACTTATCAAATATCAAATTGTTTTACAAATTTGCATGAGAAAATGTGTTTCGGAAAGCACACATTGCTTGGTATGGGTTCCGCCCCCCTCCCGCGCCACTTACTCTATTAATTCTCCTGTTACCACTTTAACCCCTCAAGTCTGTTTTACTTTTTAATAAGCCCCTTTATCCTACTTATATTTTCCTATGTGATCACTTACATTTCAAATTATTTTCTTTCAAAATCCGCATTAAAATGGGCTGTTGTGGAAGTGAGATTGCAAGCCCCCCCCCCCCCCGGCTTCCGAGTCGTGCCGCCATCCTGAGAATTGTTTGATTAACGCCCCTGCTCAAAATGCATTTCCCCTTTTAAATACCTTCCCTCGGATATATCATTGCTGACAAATTACTTCCCCAGATATTTTCTGGAATTACAACCAAGCTCAGACAAGCCTTTATGGTGTGCAAAAAAAAACTGAAAGAATATATGGTTTTGGGTTGAGAAGTCCCCCCCCGGGGTATTTCCCAATTCTTTAAATAGATATTACAAACATCAATGAGCATCATGAAGCATAACGCTTGTACACTATGCGGACTCATGGGGCTTACATAAAGGCCATCTTGCATTGCATGATCTCACATCAGGGCGGCGCCAGGGGGTTTCATGGGAGGGGCAGAAACCGTCCCCCAAAGGGTGAAACTAATGTTGCGTGAAGAGTCAACTGATTGCGTGCCCTATTCTTTGGCCGTTGTAGCCGGAACTAGCAGTACGGCGGACTATTACTTTTAACACCTGTATTTAAAACAATCCCCTCTAAATAACATACCCTCGTACAATAGCATGGAAGTGACACGATTAAACAATCAGACTATAATAGTGTGTATAAATTGTGTGTTTTATTGTCGTGCTTGCCCCCCACCCGCTTCCAGAGCTCGATGCGTCATCTACCGCCAGACCATGTGTCCCATGCCAGTTCCCAGATCTAACCCCGGACACATCTAATACGGTTTGGGCAATTTTAAAATCACTCCATTGCTTCTTCCAGGTTTGAATGTAGCATCTGAATGAGGATATTCCTTCATGAACTTGTGCAAATCTTCGCAACTACACAGAATCAGTAAGTGTTTCAAAAGGTTCCACTATACAGGTGTACATCAATCGGAGGTCACGCAAACGTGCGTTAATTTTCTTGTAAACGAGAAGACAATCCAATCGCTGTGCCCAGTGGCGTCAATTTCTTTTTGACATGGGGGGGGGGTGTTGATGAAAATTTGTGATGAATGGGGTTTGCTGCAAAGATCCATTACTAGCACATATGCGCGCGAAGCGCGCTAAAAATTTGGCATGTCGAAAGCCTAAAATCATTAATATAAATTTGGTAATTTGTGAACAAAATTTCCCATTTTTAAACTATTATTGTAAAATAGGAAGTTTTTTGGGCAAAAACCCATGAATGGGGCCATCAACATTGGGGTGATATCGATTGACCCATACCCCCTCATCAATATTTGAGGGGGAGTATATCTCCACTTCCCCCCGGTATTTAACACCTATTGCTGTGACCCTCAAATCTGTCGAAAACCTCCTGGAAATGGTCCTAGATTTGAGGTCCAAATACCTGAATTCATTATAAAATCATGTATTATTTGTTGCGTAATTTCCAACCACATATCTAAGTGGTCTAATATGACGTGAAAGGGTGTTTGTGGGTTAAAAACAAATATACAAACGGACGAATTTTAATTGTTGAAAAAGCGTGTTCTCTGAATTTATAGAAATCCCACCAATTTAAAGCATCCGCAAATCAGCAATTGAATTGTGTTGCTTCAAAAAAGCT
This sequence comes from Ophioderma brevispina, assembly GCA_023653785.1. Taxonomy (NCBI): domain Eukaryota; kingdom Metazoa; phylum Echinodermata; class Ophiuroidea; order Amphilepidida; family Ophiodermatidae; genus Ophioderma; species Ophioderma brevispina. The sequence goes on from JAMKCH010072248.1 coordinate 2,742, forward strand.
CTGTGCACGTGGTTCCTCTATCTCTTTTATAAAGAAAGCGACGACTCACGGAAATGTGTAACTTTACATGTACTGGCCATCATCGAATTGAATTCTCACATGCTATAACGTGGGCCTGGTTGCCATCGATTTTAACTGCAACGTTTGCCGGGGAAATGTGGGACATAGCAAGGTCATTTGCCTATTGTCTTGTGAAAGCCCATGTAAAATGACCGTGTCCAACAATTTTAGTGTGAATAATAGTAATTGGGTTGACCTGCCGACTAATGTGTTGTAAAAAAAAATGAACTGGCGCTTATGAACCGTGTGAGAGTGACGTTTTATAATCTGCATTATTGCTTACTTTATATGCTGAAACCCAATTCGCGGGAAAAATTAACCGATATTTGATGAAGGAAATGAGCCGTGGAGATATGATAGGTTTTCTAGCTGATCCATTTTACCCAAATTTTCCAATGGATTTACACAGTTAACCGAACACATTTTGAAGAAAAAAAATACATCCTAGAAATAAAGTTCAAAATAGAACCCTTTTTGTCCCGTATTTTTCACTAAAGGTGCTAAGGATTCTATCAAGTACCTTAAAAAGTTCTATGGAGAACCTTCCAAATTTAAATAGGCCTAGGAAGTTCTTTTTGTATGTGTCAACATATATTTTGAAAGGTTAAGCAAAATGAAAGGTCGCGTGAAAACCTTTTGAGCTCCAAAATAATTTATGGCTGCCATTTTTTTCTTTCCTGTGAATACCAAGAAACAATATACGGCCGTCATCAGAAGGGTGCTTTATTACCTCCATTTAAGGGGTCCTATAGTTTAAGGTTCTTACAAAGAACCATTTTCTTGGTCACAGAAACCTTTTGGGTTCTATAAAGAACCCCGTGAAGATTTGTTAGAGTTTTCTCTAATGTAACATTTCTTTTTAGATTGAAGTAGCCTGAGTCGATTGTCATAAACTGAACACGATAGCCTACGCTCAGGTCTAGAAATCAATATTCAAGGACTAGCACAACCACACTATATTATAATAATTCTTGCAAGTCAAGAGCGATTGTTAAAGTTTTGGAACTAAATGACGACTTGTGGGTCCGACCCCCGGACTGGGCAAAAGCAATATAAAAGTGTCTTTAGAACACACCCGGGCCTGTTATGTGTGCAATATGCTATGCACTAACCAAAAAACTCTTATCCAAAATATACTTATCTGTTCAAATTTGTGTCTAAAAACATGTAAGTGACCAAGACGGTTTCATCTGATCAAGTTGATTTTGTGGCCAATATTTTGCAAAGAACTCTCGTCCAAAATCTGTTCAAATCTGTTTCGACTAGGGGCTGTTATATATAATCACTGTTCGATCCAAATGGAATATGCAAGTTCAGCATGGTGGGGGCAACACCCACTCTCACTTCCAACTAGAGCAATCATCCACACGTTAAAAATGTTCTAATTTCCCAGGACTTACCTTTTTTTATTCGTAAACCACAAATTATTCAATAATATTCAAGCTTTATTACCTATAACCTAACATAAATACAATTGAAGCAGAAAAATGTAAATAAACAGTGGCTAAAAAATAAATACTATATTTTAAAAACCCCAGGTCAGGGGTGTAGTATTTATAAGATGCCGTTGGTATTTTTTTCCGTAATATTACGTTCGTTTGAACTTACTTGTTTTTAATGAAAGAAACGAACTATGAAAATCGTTTACTATAAAATGTGTTAATAACGTCCGTAAGTTAACGTCATTAAAAAAATGCAAAATCTTAGTCCCATCATTTTAAAATAGTTTAAAAAACTATTTTCCTCCTTTTTGTCATTATATTTAGTTTTAATTGAAAAAGTATTCCACACACATATATATTTAATTTAGCATCTGCTATCAGTAAAGTCATGTAGTGTGAGTGGATAAGGTTTCGGACTTATACATCTTAAGCCAGGTTCGAATCTCTGTCAGGTACATGTATTAAGTTTATCATGTGATGATTGAAGTAATGGTGATATTAAAATGTGTAACATTACCATATAAAACAAAGTGTGTAAACTGGTTTATATCTTTATTCTTCACCGTTTTCCCTTTGTTATTGCCTTTTTTCTCACAAAATTCTTTGACTGCTGAAAAAAAAAATATAACTTTGTTATACAACCAGTGGTAACGTAAAACAATTCGTTGAATGATGCCATCATAGCTCACAACGTAAAATTGGTCAGAGGATTGTAATAACGTTTTCTCTTAATATTGTTAAACAAGTCAAAAACCGACAAGAACGTTGAAGCTGAGATTTACGCCATTATTTGACGTGCCTGCATATGAGTTGTATTTTTACGGCTCCAGTTATTACGTTCTGAAGTGTAGTGAGTCCAGCTGCAGTCAACTGCCTGTTTTTTAAAGGTTTATTTTTAACAGGGCAGAGACTGCCATTCCATAATTGGTACTCCCCGAGAGCGAGCTACCCATGCACTGCCACATTCCCAACCACTTTTGGTTGGAATTGTCACTCTTTTCCACCGCATTGTTTTATGGACAAGCACCAGATCTCCTCAGGCAGCTGCTACCATGAGCTGCTTTCAGTTGATTCCGCATTAGGCGCTCAGTAGGTCTCAGTGACTTGCCTGTGAAAGTCCCCAAGGTCCAACTTGGCTCCCAAAGAAGATCATTTCTCCCATTTCTGTAGGCTATAGAATGCCCTTCCTGCTCATGGAGCATCAAACCGGGACTTGCAGAGTTTCAAAAGGGAGGTTATAATCGCTATCTTGGCGCCAGCCGTCGCGTTACAAATTGAAAGATGTTAATGACTAGATTAGCCTTGACAAAATAAATCAAAAAAATTTCAGAGTATCAAGAATAAAACTGCCGACGAGAAAGAAGCCCCGACGTCATGCGTAGGATGTGAATCGTGGCTTAACGAGAGTTACAAGTCATTGAATCTTCCGAGCAATATCAAGTCATAAAGAAGCCTGAGGAAACTCCAAGGAGGAGGAGGAGTTTCCATTAGCAAACCAGAGATACCATACAAAACTTGACAAGACTAGGCCTGACTGCACAAAAAAATTGAGCTATATTTGGTGTCACACTACTCTTGATGATACCAACATGATGTTGGTTCATCAAAAGACGGATACCCCAGTATCTCAAAAATTAGGGGACCCAAGCTAACAAAAAAAATTCCAGGAAAATAGTTTGCCCGTATATAGTAGGGGTGGAGATTTTAACTGTCTAGAATGACATGATGGACATCTTTTGGATCTAACCCAAACAGAGGGAGATGATAGAGATAGCAAAAAGAAAACAGCCTGGAACAGATGGTCTTATTCCCACTAGTCGGGTAACCAGTCACAAGTGTTGAAATCATCTTGGATTTGTGTTTATATACTACGCACATCACTTGTGACTGATTTTCTGCCGGATCCACCAGGATTTCTACGACCATTTTGCGTTATGGCCAATTTTCATATAAAGACTCCAATGCCATACTAAACCACCAAGACATAGATACCAATGGAATAAATTAGATGAAATAAATTTCAAAAAGAAGCCCAGGACGTTGCCGACACGTTTATAAACTCACATCCTGAAAACCAAAAACTGTTGAGGGAAAATATTGGTTTTAATTTAGAGACTCGATGTGAAGCTGATTGGTGAAAATGTACCAACGAAAATGATTTCTGGTGTCACAAATAGACTTATGACGCTTTGCCGGAATAGGAAAAGGCTATAATAAGGGCAAGAAATTTGGAACGTGAGTATGTGGGAACCAGTATAACCATCTCCGAACAAGGTAACAAAGAATTCAGAAAGCCACACGTGAACAAATTGTTGATATTCTGAAGCAGGAAACAAAGAATTTTGGATTGTACATAATTAAAGAATCAACCGTAAAGACAATGTTATGTTCAGAGCTGTAAAGCTAACAACCAAAACTGCTGACAGATGACCAAGGGAGAAAGCTGATATTGAGCAAAAAATCAATTTTCAAAGCCGTCTTTACCACAAGAGGATCTACCCACGATCAACAGAGCCTACCAACCATGCCTGAATTGACTTCTCAATCAGGGGGTATAGAGAAGCGGTACGTGGTTTAAATATTTCTACGCCACTGGCCAGACAAAATCCCAAATAGAGCGCTGAAAATTGCAGCTGAACAGATCCGCTCAGTACTGTGTGTCATCTATAAGGCAAACGTAAAGATCTGGTAATACTACTGCCCACCGAGCACAAATATGCTTCATCTAAAAAGGGCTCAAAGAGCGACCCAGCGAATTACCGCCCAGTATCTTTAAACCTCGCGTGTGTTTTGCAAAGTCATGGAACACATCCTGGACAGCCCAACTCATGAAGCATCTATCAACAACTCCATTATTTTTCCAAGTCTACGAGTTTAAAAATTATGGCCGGTCTAGACCAAAAGTACTTTTGCGATTTCGCAAAACTAGTTGAACTGTACCAGCAAGGATTGTGTCGCCAAGATTTATGTGGAGCTGATTCTTACAAGCGACTGTTGCGCCACCCAACAGTGAACTTTGGACTTTAGTTTACCCTGAGATGGTGTGTGTTTAGTTTGAAATTTTTAAATAGGTAAGAAAGTGAGATTAATAATTTTTAGTGCATGTTGGATTGGTGTATATTGCGTGATCAATTTATGTATTAAAACATTACTTTGAAGTTACATCTTGGTCAGTCACTCTTCTTCCAAATCGTCATTGTGGAAGTTTGGTTTTATGAACCACGGAGGTTACTTTTCTGACCTGGAGTACTTCCTCGTAACAAACCTTAAAAAGTTCTATGAAGAACCTTCCAAATTTAAATAGGCCAGGAAAGTTCTTTTTTGTATGTGTTCACATATATTTTGAAAGGTTAGGCAACTAAGGCGGTGAAAACCTTTTGAGTCCAAAATAATTCATGGCCCCCCATTTTGTTTCTTTCCTGTTATACCAAGAACCTATACGCCGTCCTCAGAAGGTGTTGTTCTTTATTACTTCCCTTTTTAAGGGTTTCCTATAGTTTAAGGTTCTACAAATAACCATTTTCTTGGCTACAGAACCTTTTTGGGTCTATAAAGAACCACCGTGAAGATTTGTAGAGTTCGCTATGTAACATTTTGTAGATATGAAGTAGCTGAAGTCTATTGTCATAAACTGAACTTCTTCCGACTCAGGTATAGAAATCAATATTGAAGGACTAAGACAACAATATTCTTAAATAATTTCTTTGTCAAGCTCCAGAAGCCGATTGTTATAAGTTTTGGCACTAAACTGAATTACTTTGTGGGGTGGACGGACTGGGCAAAAGCACTATAAAATTGTCTTTAAGAACGGATGTTATGTTGTGCAATATTGTTATGCAAAAAACTCTTATCCAAAATATACTTATCTGTTTCAAATTTGTTTTAAAACATGTCATTGACCAATAAAAGTTCCATCTGATCAGTTGATTTTTGTTGCAAATATTTTATGCAAAGAACCTCGTCCAAAGTCTGTTTCAAATCTGTTCGACAGGCTGTTATAGAGAAATCCAAGGTTCGATCCAACATGGACTATGCAAGTTTCACCATGGTGTGGAGCAACACCCACTTCACTATCCAAACTAGATGCAATTCCATCCACACTGTTAAAAATTTCCTATTTTACCAGACTTTACCTTTTAAATTACGGTAAACACATCAATATCTTCACGCTTATTCCTATACTACCTAAAATTAACAATTTGGGAAGCAGAAAAATGTAATAACATTGGTAAAAATATCTATATACCATTTTGGAAAAAAGGTAGTATTTATACGCTGACCGTTGTTATATTTTCCTTAATATGACGTTCTTTTGTAACTTACGTGTTTTTAATATAAGAACGACTATGAAAATCGTTTTTACTATAAAATGTGGTTAATAACGTCTAAGTTACGTCCATTAAAAAATGCAAAATCTATATTTTCCCATCATTTTTAAAAAAGTTTTTAAAAACTATTTTCCTCCTTTTTGTAATTATATTTAGTTTAATTTGAAAAAAAGTATCACACACACATATATATTTAATTTTGCATCTCTATCATTAAAGTCATTTAGTTTAGATGATAAGGTTTAGGACTTATAATCTAAGGCCCATGTTCAAATCTATGTAATGTACAATGTATTAAGTTTATTCATGTGATGATTAAGTAATGTGATATTAAAATGTGTACATTACCATATCAAACAAAGTGTGTAACTGGTTATATCTATTATTTCTTCGTGACGTTTTCCCTTTGTTTGCCTGTTTTTCTCAAAATTCTTTTCCTGAACTCTAACTTTTTTATACAACCACGTGGTAACGTAAATACAACGTTTTGAATGATGCCATAGCTACAACGACAAATTTGTCGAGGATTGTAATAACGTTTTAAATCTTATATTGTTTCAACAAGTCAAAAACCGACAATAACTTGAGCTGAGATTTTACGCCGTTATTTTACGTTGCCTGCACTGATTTCGTATTTTTCGGCTCCAGGTTATTTTACGTCTGCATGTAGTGAGTCCCAGCTGCCAGTAATGCCTGTTTTTTGACAGGTTATTTTTAAACATTGCAGAGACTGCCATTTCCATCATTGGTATCCCGAGAGTGAGCTAATCATGCACTCACCACATCCAACCACTTTTGGTTGGATTGTCACTCTTTTCCACCGCATGTTTTTATGGACAAGCACCAGATCTCCCGAGCCAGCTGCTACCATGAGCTGCTGGTCCAGTTGATTCCTCGCCTTAGGCCTCAGTCCAGGTCTCATTGACCTGCTGTGAAAGTCCCAAGGTCCAACTTGGCCTCCCACAGAAGATCATTTTCCCCCATTCTCTGTAGGCTGTATGGATGCCCTTCCTGCTCATGTAGCAACTAACCAGGACTTGCAGAGTTCAAAAGGGAGGTTAATCGCTATCTTGGCGCCAATCCGTCAGCGTTACTATTAGATAACTGCTGTTAATGCCTAGATTACCTTGACATAAATAAATAAAAAAACTTCAGAGCATCAAGACTAAACTGCCGACGAGAAAGAAAGCCCCGACTCATGCTAGGATGTTATCGTGGGCTTAACGAGAGTTCACGTCATCTGAAATCTTCGAGCCATTATCAGTCATAAGCATGACTGCGGGAAGTCAGGATGGGAGGAGGATTTTCCATAGCAACCGAGATCCACCAACGTGAAAGACTAGCCTTAAATTGCAACAAAAACTGTGAGCTAATTTGGTGTAACTACTTCTTGATATACCAACATGTATGTTGGTTCATAAAGACGGATACCCAGTATCTCAAAAATTTAGAGGACAGTCTAACAAAAAAAATTCCAGGAAATCGTTTGGCCGTATATATAATTGGGTGGGATTTTAACCTTTCTAGAATGACATGATGGAACCTCCTTTTGGATCTAACCCACAACATAGGGAGATGATAGAGATGCCAAAAGAATATAGCCTGGAACAGATGGTCTTATTCCCCACTCGTCGGGACCCCGTCACAAGTGCTTTGAAATCATCTTGGATTTGTGTTTTATATACTACGCACCCATCACTTGGTGAATGATATCATGATCACCCAGGATTTTCCGACCATTTTTGCGGTTATGGCCAATTTTCATCTAAAGAATCCAATGCCATCTAAACCAAGACATATATACCAATGGAATAATTATATGAAATTAAATCTTTAAAAAAGAAGCCCAGGACGTTGCCGACGTTATAAACTCACATCCTGAAACCACAACGTTGAGAGAAATTGGTGTCAAATTCAGAGACTCGATGAAGCTGATTGGTGAAATGTACCAACTAACATGATTTTGGTTTGTCACAAATAGACTTCTGAAGCTTTGCCGGAACAGAAGGAAAAGAGTCTTATAAGGCAAGAAATTTGGAGTGATGTATGGTGTGAAAAGTATAACCTCTGCATAACAAGGTCAACAAAAATTCAGAGGCCAACGTGCACACATTGTTGATATTTCTGAGCCGGAACAAGAATTTTGGATGTACATAATAAAGACTCAACGTAAAGACAATGTTGATGTTTCAGAGCCTGAAAGCTAACAACCAGACAGTGACAGATGACCAAGGGAAAGCTGATATTTTAGCAAATCAATTTTTCAAAGCGTCTTTATACCACAGAGGATACCCCAGATGGCAACAGATGCCTTACCCACCATGCCTGAAATTTGACTTCTCAATTCAGGGTATAGAGAAGCTGTTTACGTGGTTTCAATATTTCTAAAGCCACTGGGCCAGACAAACTCCCAATAGAGCGCTGAAAATGGCATCTGAACAGACTTCGCTCCAGTGCTGTGTTTCATCTATAAGCAAACGTAAGATCTGGTAATACTACCTGCCACGAATCTTGTCCGACGAGCAAATATTGCTTCCATCTTAAAAAAGGGCTCAAAGGAGCGACCCACGAACTACCGCCCAGTATCTTTAACCGTCGTGTGTGCAAGTTCATTGAACACATCCTGGACAGGCCAACTATGACAGCATCTATCAACAAAACTCCATTATTTCAGACCATCAACACGCATTCAGAAAGTCAAAGATCATGCGAAACCCCTGATCGCGACGTTACATGAATTAGCGCGAAACACATATGACGATAAGATGTGATATCGC
>JAMKCH010072250.1:0-11407 GCA_023653785.1 Ophioderma brevispina
TCTGCCACTATGCGGCCCATTTTTCCATTGGTGTTTAAATTTTAAGATTTGTTTTTCTTTTTTAACAAGGCATTTCAGCATTGATGGAACAAATCAATCCTTCCTTCAAGGCTTACTTAGGAGAGATAGTGATCTGTAAGTATATGTTTCGTAAAAGTACTCATAGTACTGAGATTTCTTGAAGAACTCCACTGGCTTCCCTCAGACAGTGTATTTGAACCTTTAATATATTGAATGGGGCTGGGCCCAGCTAGATACCTCAAACTTCATCTTATTGCACACAGTGCTGCGCATTCTGGGTTGCGGACAGTAAACTCTTCAAAGGTCATTCTTCGGTCGCGTTGTGACCCTAAGGTAGCATTTTGCTTTCAATCCATCGTGTTCCCCCTGATATCATTAGTAACCTGGAGTCAAACCCCAACCAAAACATGTTTTTCCATCTTCCGCACCAGACTGGTTACCCCATCATGGGGGAATAAAGTTTGGGCATGTGTGTGACGTTTAGAACGTCACACTGTGACAAACTTATCTGCCCACCATGACACAAATAACCCAATCCAGTGAAGTATAAATACCACTTCTGGTCAGTCCGAGACCAGGTCCCCAATAACATCAAAGCAAAATAGAATAGACAACGCATTGGGTGGAAAGTAAAAAATTTTTCCCATTTTTAGGTCACAAACGTGACCCAAGAAAGGCTCTTGACAAGAAAGTTTCTCCCTTCCATGTGGAATATTAATGCCATCAATAATATGCTTATCCAATTCCTTTAATCTGCTTTCAAAAAGCCCTTAAACCCCTCTTTAAACTGAAAATAATTTGTTTTTGATTTCCATTTTTTTTTTTGTGCAATGGGTATCTGTGGAAATTGCACTTTAAAAAGCCATTGCATGTATCACTATAGTGGATCAAGCTCAGAGGTAGTCTGGCAAAAAAAGCCAACTCTTGGCAGTCTTGGACACTTTCTAGGGTAAAGCATTTTAAATTAAAGATCCATGAAATTTGTTTGTCTACTTTTCCAGAGTTCACAACGAAAGTTCCTTAAACATTCCATATGATATCACCGGAGTCTTCTACAGAGCGAGACCACAGATCAATACCTTCAAGTAATTGTGATCTGAAAAGAATTTAAACATTCTTTTCAGGGCATTTTGTGATTCACAAGTTGCCTCACCATTTACACAACCACATCAGATTAGGGTTTCCAAACATGTTACAGAGGGGTTCATCACATATCAACAACGATGCATCCATGCGTCCGCATATTTTATCCCACGAGGGTGACTCTAGCCGCCTGAGTGGGATAAAAAAGCCAACGCATTGGATGCAGAGTTTTTTTTTATTGTGATGAAACTCTGTAACATGTTTGAATCCCTTTCAACATACTAAATTATATAATAGTAAATTGGTTTAAGGAACATTGTTGCGCAAACTTTAACTCTTAACAACCAAAAGCAAGATCAAAATCAACTGATTTGGAAATAACAAGTATATCTTGTGACAAACCATTAGCAAAACAAAAGATGTTAGATCACAAATGCACTTAATAGGCATTAGCTAGAACAATCAGCTGTTTCAGTTTTGGTTTGACAATATTAGGACCAAAACAACTAACTAAATCAAATAAAAAAATAAAAAAATATCCTTTGCAATTTTTCACCCCGAAACTATCAAATTTATGTGTTAAAGGGAATGCCCAAGTAATTTAAATTTTCAATCTTGATAGAAATGGCCTTCACTCCCAAACCTATATCTATAAAGTTTTTTGCGCCGAGATATTTCAAGGCGCCGACCCCCAACCCCTTTTTTTATTTGAGAGCTAAATCTTGATTTGAATCCCCATAGAGTACTGTGTAAATGATATCGTGCTCTGGGGAGGCTATTAGCAATCGAACCATGTCCCAAGCTTGAAAATGATACATGGTGACACTTCTTGCTTCTCCAACTTTTTGGACAATCCTAAAAATGTTTGTGTCAATATGTTTCAGCAGACGGTCACAGTGTCACAATTCCTTCTCCCAATCCCGGTGGTGCTGGTACACCATGTACAAAAGTGCTTCTACTTTACTGAGAGGGCGGTAACACCATTTATGATGTCCAATACCAAGAGGTAGCATCATATCTACTGCTACAGGTTGAATTAAATGTATCTGCAAATTTTCTCAAATGTGGTGGAAATATCACAATTTTTTGAAGATTTTACTAACCACAATATCTTGCTAGAACCTGGTGAAAAAACGGCATGAGAACAAAGCTCAATAACAAAATGGGGGTGCCATGTAGCGAAAATGGTTAAAAACCACTTTGCACACATGTAAGTCTTTGGGGCAACATTAGGAAACAGAAACCAATACCATTGCGGGAACTGTGGCTACTCACTTGACCAACACGGACCATGCACCCTTCGAGGGTTGATGTGAGTGTGTACCGTTTGAAAATGAATGTGAGAATTTTCAGCCATGAAACTGAACTTGGAATGCAACAGATTAGCATAAGTTGAGTTCAATTGGGGAGGATTGAAATTTGAAGAGACTTGAATGTTTTTTTGTCACGACTGATTCAAGACTATGGCTGTAATTTAAAATGTGCATGGTTTGGGATAAGCTCATAAAAAAGAAATATGGTATACCATTTTATTGTTAAATTTATAAGAGAAACTTGATGAAATTATTGAAGTGTCTTAATTTAACATTTGTGGGTTAATAATAAATACCAAGTCCCATGACAGAGTGCATTGTTCAATGTGTTGTATCAATCTTGGTATAATTTGTTAGACGCCAACAGAGGCCCATAGACTGAGGTGGTTGCAAAGTGTTTTGTCCTTTTCTCTAGGTTGGGCCATTTTGGTCATTTCAGCTTTGTTTCAATGCTTGTTTTCAAATGGTTCCAAACAAAGATATGTAGTACAAAATACCCTCAAACTAGTTTGATATGGCTACCCACTTTTGAGAAATTTGCAAACAAAAAAGTGTAAACTTTTTTTGTGGACCACTCTGTATATCTGAGGAGTAAGTCCAAAAATTTAAAATTTTAACCCTAACACTGTTCTCGTTTCTAGGATATCTCCCTAGAGGGAGGGAAGGGATAAAAAGGGTTAGAAAGCAAGATGAGTTGTGTGGGATTCGAATCTGGGCGCCCCCGTATACCAGTCCCATTAAGCAGGGAGGCAAGCCATGAGGGTGTTTGCTGGCCCGGTCAGCAATTTCGTACCCATATGTTTTGTTCATACGATTAGACCGTCATCACAATGTTTTGGGACAACATCCACTTAATCTAGGCTAAGATAGTGGTGACAGTGCACTGCACAATATTTTGAGAAAAACACTCATTTTGGACTTTGTATAGATTGGGAAGGTGACATTAAGAGATTTCAAGCAGATATTTGACAGAGATGGTAACTATAGATATCACTTCAAAGCTTCTGGACCCGAATTTGGAACAGTGAAAGAAGAGGTAAGAGTGACTGTGTAAGGATTACTACCAGGGTTTAGGCAAAAAGGTCCACTCTCAATAGCTGCCAGGTGTTAGCTTTGGCAGGTAAAACACTTATAGCAACACAACGACAAATGGCAGCTATTGCAGATGGGGCCTTCTTGCAATAAACTCTTGATATTGTGATCCATGTTCCCTGACCATTCTTCAGTGGTATTTCAAATAGCAGCTCTGTTACAGATGCATTTGTGACGCCAGCACCATGTTTTATTCAATTGTTCACTTGCTAAGCCTTGAGAAAGCACTTTTTTGTTATCCAGAACTTGCGTTTTGTGCTATGAGAGGGGAGAGGGAGGTGGTAGTGAGTAAGGTAGACCATGTGTTTGTGTGGTGGGAAGAGAGTAAGCAAATTCATGTTGTGTGAGCAATGTGGGAATGGTCCATGGGAGTGCACAAAGATGAAAGAGAGTGGGAACCCTAGTTTGGCAAAAGTTTGTGGTGCAGAAGATGTGAGAAGGAGGCTGGAGGGTGGTGGCAACAGGAGAACAGTTGTGTGATGAGGTGGAGTCAGTGAAGCAGTTTCACATTCCTAGGGGATAAGGTTAGTGGGGTTGTGGATGCGAGGTGGCTGTGCCAGCTAGAGTGAGGTATGATTGGGTGAAGTTTAGGGAATTCGGAGGATCAAGTCCCGTTGTTTTGCAAGGGAAAAGATATCCTTTGAAGATGCAATGAATGGTGTATAAGAGCTTGTGTAAGATACAGTGCTGTTTGTATGGGAGACGTGGTGTATGAGCGAAAACGAGATGGGGATTCCTGATGAGGAAGATAAGCAATGATGAGAGCGTGTGTGGTGCGAAGTTGAGGGACAGAGGAAGAAAGACTGATTTGATGTAGATGTTTGGGTTTGGAAGAGGGCAATGGCCGTTTGGCGAATGCGAATAGTGATGGTTGGTATGGGCATGTGTTTAGGAAGGATAACAATCATGTTTTAAGAGGGCTTTTGAGTTTTGAGGTGGGAGGTTGAGGAGGAGGGGAACGTCCAAAGAAGACATTGAAGAAGCAAGTTGGGGAGGCGAGTAGGAGGGTTGGGTTGAGGATGGAGGTGCATTGAATCGGGTGAAATGGAAGGAAGTAGTAAGGGCGGTTTGCTGCGGAAGGTGAGTTAAATCCGGCCACCCCCGTTGACGGGGATAAAACCGGATTTTAAAACTTTGTTTAGTAGTGTATAGTGACTGCTTATTTCCCACGGTCCATAGGCACTATGGCTATAATTTTCTGTCTGTTTACGGACAGAAATACAAAAGTGGCAAATTTCTTCTTACAATGCGACCGAATTTCACATAAGATCAGGTACACATGGATTCCTAATGTTATCGTTTCAGATGATATAAAAATCTCAACTTTTTTTAGGCAAGTCGGGGGACGAGACTGTGGATCATGAAATGCCCCTTTAAATAACTTCTCACAGCTGCTCTCAAAGCAGTGAATTGTTCTTGGACAAAATACACTGAATGCATGTAGTAGGAGACAGTGCAGTATTCACTGACATAGCCAGGGGGCAGGGGACCGTGCCCCCAATATATAATTTTGTCGGTTGAGATGAGCTCCGTTGGTTCACTTGAAGAATTCAGGTCATGGTGCTTGCAGGCCAGATTGCTGGCAAAGTATAGGTTTAATGTTCATTGCTTAGCATGCAACAAGTAAATTTTACAAATTCATGCAAGAATTATCCCTCAGAAGACATTTAAAGCATAAAAACACAAAATTTCAAGGCATTTAGATATGATTCCTGCCTCACCCCCCCCCAATATAAAAATCCCCAGCTAGGCCAATGGCAGTTTGGTTCCTCAACTATGCTCGGGGATCAAAGGTTAAAGTGTAAGTAAGTAAGTAAACCCAAGGTTTTAAATCCGGTTTTTGTCCCCCAACCGGGGGTTGCCGGATTCACCTCACATGCGTAGCAATCGCCCTTACTTCTCCTCCTTCTCCACTTTCGCCCGAGTTTTCAATGCTTTCCCCCATCCTCACGCAAACCCCTCTACTCTCCTCCTCCACTTGCTTCCTCCAGTCCTCTTTGGTCGTCCCCTCTTCCTCAAACCACCCCACCTCAAACTCAAAAGCCCTTTTTTAAAACATTCCTCCTCATCCTTCCTCAGAGCCTTGCCCATACCATCTTACCCCATTCGCCTTCGCCATCGGTCAGGCCCAGCCTCTTCCCAAACCCACATCTGCATCAAATCCCTCAGTCTTCTTCCTACCATCAATTCACACCACTCATTGCTCTCACCATTGCTCTCTCTGCCCTTCTCTAAATCCCCATCTCATTTTACTCAGACACCATGTCTCACTCCCTACAGCATCACTGATCTCACACACTCCTATACAATGAGTAGACCATAGTTGTTATGTGATGCAATAGCCTTGTCCATGTGTACATCTTGTTGTGCTTCCATGATTCGGATAACTCTCATTTTGATCTTTCCTGAAGTCAGTGGCTCTTGGAATAGTTCTTCAACCGACTGTGTCGCCTGAAGATCCATTTCAAGAGACGCTGACCAAAGACTTCCGGTTCTGTCTGGCGTGGCTCCTGCGGACCTTGGGGGGAACCTTCGGACGGTCAGGCTAGCCGGGAGGTGTGGTGGGCCTGGTAGCCTAATCCCACCACCAACACCCTTTGGGGATTGGAGAGTTCCGCGGGGTCGCTTTGCTGCCCGGTCCGTGACGCTGCGGTCGTGGTATCCCTATCGATCATCCTGGATCAATGGCAGATGGTATGAGCAGTGGTCATCCTCTGCTTGAACCTGGGGCAGTTTGTGGACAGCCCATCTGGCAAGCCCAAAGGCTGTGACCTTGATAGGAAAGCATGGGTCGGCCTCGGCAGACTCGGAGCTGGCGTTGGTCGTGCAGGGAACTTCCTTCGCAAGATCGGGGTGGAACCTTCACCGGACTGCGATTGTGGAGAGCCACAGACCGTTAGCCACATATAGGATGACTGTCAGGTCTACAAGTCCCCAAGGGGAGTTACAGGCCTGATCAACCCTGGATGATGAGGGCTGTCGCTGGTAAAGGTCATCAACTGTGATTTGGGACTGGCACAACGAAACGAACCAAAAGGACTTGGTATTTTAGTATGTTTGATGGAATTTCTGAACAAATGACAGCTAGAGATATTATGACCTTCTTGCCCACACAGCGTGATATATAAATACTGTGGATTAACACTTGTAGCAGTGTTTTTAACTATCGATAAAACTTGGCTATGACACTGAACAGCCTGTTTGATAACATTCGGGGAGAATTGTCTATTTTTTTTTCAGAACAATATTTTAAGCAGTGGCGACACAATTTTCACAAAGGTATATGTAGGACCATTCAAGAACTATTCTCTCTGCAAAAAATCAGGAAAACAACATTGTGGGAATCTTGCTGTATCGGACCTACACAAAAGTATAATTTTGATGTTACAGTGCACTCTATATGCCCCATTTTCCATAGAAAAATGTGTAAAAGGAGATTTTTAAGAAACACTCATATTTGCCCACAATGAAATTTCATAAAATTAAACAGAGGTGTAGTATGGAATTAATCAAATCAGTGTTCACAAAAACCTGTGTCGCTGTTGATATTTTTGTTTGATTAGTTTTTTTTTCATAATAGAATGAGACTTTCAAACAAACTGTGATTGAGCAACATTTAATCCACATCACCTAAACAATATGTGTGTTTATTATTTTTGGAAAATATTAAATGTCCAGGTGTTTTGTTTGTTTTTGCAGATTGTTATGCAAAACATTAAAATGCAGATCTTCAGAGAGTTCTTTTTGAAACAATGCATCCTCGGTGAATTCAATGCACTGACCATTCATAATCTATTTGCTACTGTTTTTCTTTTTTAGGTAAGCGATGATGACGATATACTCCCAGGTTGGGAAGGCAAAAATAGTAGGCTGGTAGAGGAAGAACAGGATAGTCGAGGGAGGGAAAAGATACAAAAACAGCTATGTAATGCCTATGTGTTGATCAATGGGGCCTGCAAAATGGATTTGTGATAAGACACAGACAGATGCCTGCAACTAAGGCCCAGTGGTAATTCTAATATCCCAGATTCCCAGATAAAGGATCTCTGTTGTCATTGCAGAGAAAGAAAGCCTGTCCTCGTAAAGAGCAAAGAGTGCTGCTGCAGAATTCAGCAGTTATAGGAGCAGCTGGTCTACATTGATACCCCTTTTTATACCCGGAGGCGAATTGTCGCGATTTTTGCATTTATGGTGGCGCTGCCAACTTTTTTCTTCAGAAGGACATTTTTTCGCGCAGATACATCATGGAAAATGTTGACATCCTACCGCACAGAATATGTCATCACTGGTCATAAGTTTTTAGAGCAGGCAATCGCCCCCAACTATGGGCTTTTTAAATAACCAAAACCTTTTTGTTCTATCAATCATCTGGACTCATTAAGTTGAGCTTTTTCAAGCATAATATCTCATTAACCTGTGTGTTTGGTTGCTTGGGACATTTATGTCGTCATTTGTGGTCAAAAATGGAACTGGCAAAATACCACTCAAGTGGTGTAACTAGCTTTTTCTGAGCAGGGTGCAAAAGTGGGGGCACACATTTTTTTTCTCAGGGTCACAGCATATATTAAAGTTTTTGTTTATAGTATTAATACTATGTTGTTTCATTTCCTGTAATTGATGTTTTTGCCAAAAAGCAGCATTCCAGGGCTGGGTGGTGGCAAGATTCCCCACAAGGGGCACTTCCCCCTTGCCAGTTAACTTCTGCTGGTGGCGTCACCGTAACTGGGATAACAACAATAACATTATAACCCTTTGAACTTAGCTATAATCTTGTACTTTATTCATTAACAAATAAACAATGTAGAGTTTGTTAGGTGCAAAGGTTGTAATGTAATTATGCCTTCATGGATCATATATCTGGTAAAGAATTACGTTCGCATTTATCATCTATGAACCACTCCAAAAGGACACCAAGGAATTCATTATGTGGTATCTGGTTAAGAACGATGCACTTCAACATAATCTGAGTACGGATGTACTTCAGTATGCGAAACGACAGAGGAGGAAGAAGCTGCCTAATCAGAAATATAGCTATTCGGAGATTCAATGCTTGGCAGGGATGTTAAAAGGGCGCATATCTAACAGCCATCTTTGTTACAACACATCTGGGAGGTGTTTTGGGGCTTTGATTGACTGTGGTATCGTTCAATAATATCCTGCTAAAATGCAGTCATTTATGTCGAGGTTTTTACGCAAATATTTGATAGTGCAATCTTTCTCAGACATGGATACTATGGAGTAAAATGTAAAGGTTACCAAAGCAAAGTTGAAGGGTATGCACTAATTAACAAACCTGAATGTATGGCAGCTCTTCCCTTGTGTCGAAATCTAAGGTGGCCACGGACCCATAGCGTTACAACGTGGGGGGGGGGGGTGTACGCTACAAACAACACAATCCCTCTTCTAACCCATAGGAACCTACCAGGCAGTTGATTGGGTTATATTCATAGGTTATTGTACCGATTATAGGCCTATTGTGATTGGTTATTCAGGCAGGTATATCATATTATATCATGCAATTGGCCAATCAGTGATACGTAGAAAGGTGGGTTGTCCTCAGAGGATTAAATTACTTAATACTTGCAGCCTGTCCCAGACAACCCGAAATCCTGGAAACTATTTTTTCCATGTCTTGGCAAAATGGCACACACAAAAAAATGGGAATTTACACTTGAACATAAAAAGGGACGTTTTGAGAGAGACAGTATTTTACTTGAATTGATGTCTTCTGGAACAAACAGTACAGATCTCTGATAAGACTGTAATCACCTGGGCGTTATTAACTTAGAATGGGAACAATTGGAAATTAAAGTACAAAATGCTGTGGATCCTGCCTGAATACTCTACTATTTTGCCTATTAGCGTAACCCTCAAACCCATTTTTAAAATGCCAAATTTAAACAAAAAATGTGTTTGGCTTTAAGTGTGTGGCTAAACAACTTGCAGTTGGTGAGGCAAATGTTTCAAACTATTTAAAAGTTAACAGTAACTATAACTGTCTGGTACTCTACGGTTATTTACAATCAAAGTAACATTTGGGCAGAACATCACCATGTGGTTTTATTAAAAATAGAAAAGCTCTCATGTCAAATTAGTGGTCACTGTAGTTCTACCTACAACATTACAAGAAAAGTGTGTGAATTGATCAATCAATTACTAGTATGTATCATTTTGTCTAATAATTTTATTCTTTGAACTGATTGAACCGGTTAATTAACTGACATGAGACAATTTACGGATTATTGAGAATTCAAAAGTACCAATTTTAAAGTGGTTGTTTAAAATTTTACAGATTAGAAATGATGACTGTTTTATTAATTGTGCCTTTGGATTGAAATCGGGTGGTATATTCCATCACAAAACATCTGTTCAAATTTTGTCATAGTTATCACAAATATTAATGCCCAAGAGTGTGAATGTGATACAAATATCTTTTGCAAGGGCCTGTGGTATTATCATATGGCCGTGAAGAAAAAGCAGACAAATTTGTTGTTTATTTATACAAAATTTAAGATTTTGTCATCTGATTGATTAAAATTGATCTTTTAAATCATTTGGGTAAGCAGAAAATTCTTTGAGAGAATGCAAACGGTCTAGTTGTGCATCATTATCACATGATTACCACACAAAGCAGAAACATGAACAGGTAAGCAGGATTATGATTTTATGTGGGAGCAATTTAATGTACACACCACAAACATGACAGGGCATTATAGCTAAAACTTTGCCCCAGGCAAAAATCAAGTTCCCCGCTTTCCACCAAATGGCGGGCATAGATTATATTTCAAACAATCAGAGACAGTACTCTTTAGATGAGGTATATCAACTATATCAAGACTTGTCTATATAAAAAAAACTGAGAGACTTGACAGCACCTCAAAATTTACCATATCTTGATTGAGGTGTCAACTGCACACAAAACAGGGAAATAAGGACAAACAGATATTTCTTTAAAGACACTTCAGTGATTCCTAAATTGTCAAATTTGAAGGAATAGTTAAAAAGCAAGGATAAGTCCCTATGAAAAAAGTTATTTTTCCCTGACTGAAAATTGATTAGAAAGATAAGAAAACCAGCAGTATTCAAAGATGGTCCCCATTCAGTTATGTGATGTAGTACGTGCCCTGTATGAGTAATGACTAAATATCTGATTTTGTCCTAAGTGGGCTCCTTTTGGTTCTATCACTTGTAGAATGGGTAGGCATACCAGATTGTTACAAACATGACGAATTATGCTTGATTAATTTTTTAATTTTCTGATTTAGTAAATCCTGATAGTGCCTTTAATCAGTGAAACTCATGGTATACATGGACTGATTGTAAAAATAGCCACATTATATCTCTGATACAAGTTAAAGCATTTTAAAATTGAATTCAAAATTAAAAATTGCATAAAAATTTTAAAATATTATACAGGATGATGTATTTGCGCAAGCATTATAAAATGCTACAATGCAGTAAAATACAGATATATTCAGTGGAAATATGTGTGAAATGTCCAAGCTTTGGGAGCTCAAGAAATTAATGGTTAAAATTAAGCCTAATTGCCATGTGATATATATGTCAGCCTACTTTTTCTCAAAGTCATTTGCAGGGCAGCAGATCAACAAAAAATAGGAGTGGATGAATTGTTGATCTGGGACAATTTAAGGATCACATGTTATTTAGGTCTTACAAAATTGTGTGCTAGGGGAAACAAAACATGTAGGGATTGATTTGCAGGGATATTTTGAGACACCTGTTTGTAATTCGGAAACCAAACTGATATAATGGTATAATATAAGTAATAATTGTGACTTGCCTTTCAATGGTTGCATTTCAAAAGGTAAAAGGGAGCTGAAATACCTGACACTTACCCTTAATTGGACCTTTCTGTCTTGATTGGGGTAAGAACTGGT
>JAMKCH010072251.1:0-91952 GCA_023653785.1 Ophioderma brevispina
ACTGGCGTGTTAATGAAATGGCAGTTTTGATGACATGCAAGCTTTATGACGTCATTGTGACGTAATGCTGCTAGGCATGTTGGTACTCATTTGGTATCAAGGCAAGGGAGGACCACCCCCCCCCCCCCCGAAAGGCAAAGTGTCTGTGATGTTATGTGTTGTGTAGGCATGTTGTTACTTGTCTCTTACGAAGGGGGGGGGGGATGAGTACAAACCCCCCCTATCCATTCACTTTGGGATCACCCTGTATCTTACCTATACCCCGAGGTGGATGTTGTTTTGGATTTAAAAGGAAGCGGAACATGTCCAATTGACAATTACATGAAATATTGGCACAAAAAAAGGGGGTTTTAGGCAAGCGGGGAAAAAAACCTGAAAGGGGGGGGGGTGGCTAACAACTCACCCCCCCCCGCCCCCACCCTCCTTCGGTAGACGAGGGTTAATTCGGGAAAAAAAACACACATATATATTTTCACGAGACACCAAAACTCTTATTAACCATTATCTTGCTTCAGATACAGGATGGGTGTGAGAATGTCTCCAAAAAGTTCCATCAAAATGGCAAAATTGTGAATAAAGGCACCACTTTGCTAAATAATAATTGTGGTGGAAGACACCATTAATTTATTTTAAGGGAATCGTAACTTGTCAGACATATATTTAATATAAGCTTGCACTAATTCCAAGGGTATGGCAGCCAATATGGGCGTCGTCAAATTTCGTTAAAATGTACAATTTACAATCTGGATATATTAGTTTTATATTATCCAGAAATCACCATAAAATACGAATTTGTATGATATTAATATAACATTGGACAATTAGAAACTCATGTCTTAGAATATTTGGTTTGTTACATACTTCAAATGAAAAAATATGGCAATATTCATTCCGTTTAAGTTTCACCGTTAAACCTACGAAATTGCCATGTACCTCTTGTCACTTGACCATCATCTTGAATTTCAGATGGTAACAAATAAAGTAATATGAATTATAAATATCTGGTGAAAACATGTTCATACTCCCGAATTATACATTTACAATAATTTCTGGATGATACATAACTCATATAAGACAGACATATGCGTAATTTGTCAGATTTTGAAAAGTAATGAACGGCAGGACGCATTGGTCGCCATCTGGGATTTCTCCAGTGTTATCAAAACGGAAACGCCGACACGAGTTTCTCATGAGTCAAATTTTGGATGGTATAACCAACAATTACATTCATTTTATGATTATTTTAAGGTTTTATCTTCAAATAAGCCCGTTTTGGGCGCCATCGTGAATTTGAAGACGCTATAAAGATGGAAACGACAGCACCAGATAAGAATTTGAATAGTCAAAGAAATATATTGATCATTCAGTGAAACACTTAATGGTACTGAGAGTTTCTACGATTTGTAATGACGTCATATTAATTTGAATTATAAATAATATATTATAAATGCTCAGGAAAATTGGCACCATCGATTTTTTTTTGATAAAGTGGTTAATGTATATTGGAATACAATACCAAATTAGAAAATAAACACGAAAGGGACCCACGGGAACAAGTTTCCCTTACATACGGACACGAACTACATACCAAATAAACCATTAACCGAAGGACTTGTTGAATGAAAATGGGACCAAATGAATGGAACTGGGATAAAGACTTGACGTTAACAGCGAGCCAGCCGTATTGAGGCCAATACGCGACAGCGAGCAAAAAAACAAACACGGCAGACGTTTCGAAATTATTGGCCTTAGAAGGAGGAATTGGCCTGTTGCCGTTGTCATCAAAAAGCAAGATCACGGGACGGTCATTATCTGAATACCCGGTTATACGTTAAGATAGATTATTAAAGTATGAATTTTACAGTTGATTCGGTATTGGACTCTAGTATGCGTTTGCGGGTCAATTTTTGGAAGATTTCAAGAAGTGGTGACGTCCAGCTACTGGTTGAATTGAAGTACTAGTTGTGGCCCAGGGACCCAACTCAGGGCTATGCGAATCCGCTGTATTAAACCACATGGAAAAAAGAATCGCCAATTCTCGTCATCGGACGTCGTTGGGGGAATAAGGGGTAATATTTGCACTTTGTTTTGACATTAATGGTGTGTTTTGGATACAACCGCCTTTGTGTGTGACCATTTAGGCCTAGAGTAATGTTTTAGGCCACCATTAATTTAACATTCCCGAATTGATTAAGCTTAGTATTTTTGACCCCGGAGCGTTCTGTAATATCCGCCTCATAATGATTTTATATATACTCCTACATCACACAACTTGTCACTTTGTATATATCGTCCCTTACGGCATTGCTAATATAAAAGCTATTGTCGAGATTAATTTGTAGTGCCCTTCCGCTGATTTAAGTATTACAAAAGAGTGATGTCCTTCTTCCTGCTCGGATTGCGCGACGGTCGTCTATGGCGTACGTCTTATAACCTGGAAAGTAGTGAGTTCGATCCCCACTCAGTCGTAAAAAAGCTTAATTCATTGTATTTATCTTGGAGTTAAAGGAGAACCACTGAAACGAATATATTAAATCAATAGTACACTATAAAATAAATTATAAACCATATATCGAGTGGTTTCATAGAAAAATGCGATTATATCGTCGTGGGCACGACATAGTGTCGAATCTGATTTTTGGACAAATTTAGTTAATAGGTGATTCTGGTTGCATTTTTGCACTCTTTATATGTACCCAAAAATAAAAGTAAATTACATCTCCTAACCAAAATAGCCGAAGTCGAATAACACCAATTTGTTATACAAGGATTTTAAAACAATCGGAATAGCGTATTCGGATAGCTTTGCGTTGTGCCAAATAATTCAAAGAACCACAGATAATTTGTGAAACCGAATGAAGTATTGCTTGGAGACAAAAAATTGCTACTTCAGTCTCAAAATCGATTAATGCTCTGTCAAGATTTAAAGCATCGTTGAAATTTGAAATTGAGCCTTTCTCATGAGGGGATTGGTCATGTTATTTACATTTCATTTTTGTGTTTTAATTATGTTAATTGTACTAATTGAAACGAAGACACGTGCGTCGTGAAAAAGAACTATCCCAAGGTTTGTAGTTTTAACGTTTGTACAAATAAACCAAATTATCACTGTTAGGGGGACATAGTGACATTAACCCTAGTATATTACCAAAGGGGAGGAGTTACCCACCCCAGGTAAAATTTCCTCCCGTGCCCAAAACGGTAAAAACTTTCGTTAAGTCTTCCATATAATTATTTCACATCCTTATGCTCATTTTGGCGAAACAAATGTGAAGGTAGCACCGTCACCGGGGTTAGCATCGAAGTCGATTGGTATGGTGGGGAGTGGTTCTATTACCTCTACTACCCATTATTGAAAATGCAGCATTCTGATTGGTCAGTTTACTGCCCATTATTCTGCAATAATGAGCCGCTAATGCATTTTCTTATCATTTATTTTCATTCATCAGCATACAAAATACACATAAATTAAGCATATTACCTTAAAACATATTAATAGAATAGAAATAAAGGTTTTGTAGTATCATCTATGGGTTCATAATGTATCCTCGGGCGAAAAAAAAAATAAAAAATAATGGGCGCCATTATTTAGTTTTTCCGAGCTCGGGCACATTATTCGCCTATAAATGATACTGCATTACCCTTTAGTTATTAGTTCATCTGTTTTAATATTGTGCACTGTATGGCTCTAAAATTATATGTTGATTAAAAACTGGTCATTTTCCATATCATTTGGGGCCAAAACCCGCATGAAAATCCAATATTCCTACCTTTTTGATGCAAAATTTCAATATTTCATTTTATACTCTGATGTGTGTCTGTGAAAATGACAAATTTTGCCAACTTGTGAACTTTGGCGTCATTGTGACGCCATACTAGGTTGTGGTGGAAGCAATAGAAAACGGAGGACCAAAGCTATCAACTGGTACCAACATCGAAATCATCTATTGCTTTATAATAATGAATTCTCGGGGTGTTTACCACTCCCAACCCTTAGCATGCTTAGTAAACCGTGTTTCAAAAATAGACTTGGTAAACATATTGTGAAAGTTTGATTTTCTTTGATGTTAACTTGGATATTCTGCAAACTAAATAATTACTAATACATCATAAAAAAAACTCGCCTTTCAGGAACAAATTGATATTTTCTTTGGGAAGTTGTTTGTATAAGCGTTAGCGCCCTCTAAATTGTTTAAATTATGTTAGATTTTACTATTATTACCCATTTAACTGTTAATTCGTTTCAAGTTTGGTATATATTTTAAGCGTGTACATTACTTTAAAAGATGGGAACTATATATGTAATTTGAAATTTAAGAAAACGAGAAAAAAAAGAGAAAAATATGGTTGTTATAAAGTTGTATAGACCACTTTTATCCTCCAAAACCTTTTGAGTTATGAAACATTCCAGTTACATTTAAATATTTTCTTAGCTCAATTTTTGAACAGTTCTAGCCAATATTTATTGTGTGTTGCAACATGCATACTATTTATTAATTTTTATATAACATGCACTACAATATTTGTGTTCCTTCTAACGTATTTACACCTGAAATTTATGTTTTTTTCTGCCAAAATGAGTTAAAACATATTTGCGACTAATTAAAGATTAATTTTAAGGAGCCAAATTTGAAAGAGGTTGTAATTTTCTGAATTCGTTGGTTCACGTGGTCAGTCATGCGCTATATTTACAAACGAACGATAATTGGCCAAGTGAAGTTTCCAATTTTAACGCTTATGGAAGTCGTTGTATGCAAAGTTGCACTGTTTGTAGCATTAACATAAGGACATCCGTCGTCGTCGTCGTCATCGTCATCACCATCATCATCCTCAATCATTCATCAATCATCATCATCATCTCATAGTCGTTCATCGTCATCATACATTATCATAATCTACGTCCGTCGTAGTCATCATCATATCATATCATCATTCATCATAATCATCATCATCATCATCATCTCATCTCATCATCATCATCATCTTATCATCATCGCTCAGTAGCATCATTATCGTCGTCAAGTTCGATGTTTCCTTATTTCATCTTATTGCCACGATTTCATCACCGCCATCGTTTATTTTATCATCGGCATCATCATGTTTAAAAAGAGTAAGAACCGTTAGATATAGTAATCTCACCACACCAACATTAGAAATCAAAGGGTTTCATGCAGTCGAAACGTATTCCGACTCCTTAGAACACAGCGAATCAACAATTTGGGTTTTTCACAAACTGTTAAATCACTTCAGTGGCCATTTTGAATTGAAAACATTGTTCTTGGTATTTTATACTGTCGTCAGTTAGTAACCATTCACCATTTAAAATAGCATTCCTTTTAGTCATTTATTACACGCATTCAAGTAATCAAACTCAAACGCCGTTCCGTTTTCTCAGAAACTAAGCATTTATGCTGATTCGACACTGTGCAGAACCCACGACGAATAACCCCAACAATGAATTAAAACCAATCTAGTCTGACCATGTTGCTATTTAACTCTCGTCTACCGAAAGGGGGGTGGGGGTGGTAACCACCCCCTTCGGAAGAGAGTAGTACCAACATGCCTAACACAGGAACATCACAGACACTTGATTTGGTACAAATAGCTAGCTATAGTCACTCCTCTTTCATTGATACCAAAAGGAGTACCAAACATGCTAGTTATTAAGTCACCATAACGTCCCTTAAGTTTGCATGTCAGCAAACTGCCAATTTCCATCGACACACACAGTGAACAATTCAATTTTCGCCAAAAAAGTTAGAAATATCCGATTTTAATGGGAAATGACTAGTTATATAAAATGAAGAGCATTTTAGCACTATAAATAAGGTGTTTGAGTCACTAAAAATTGCGAAAATAGACATTTCCACCCATATTAAGTATTCGGAATTCTCCTCACATATGACGTCATAGTGACGCATAATTGGGGATGTTGGTACTATTTGGTAACCAATGGAAAGAAGAAAGAGAAACTCTACGCGATCCTTTGGTACCAAATTTACAGGAAATCGGGTGTTCAGTAACGAAAATCACAACCACCCCACCCCCCCCCCCTCGGGAGTGTTGTTTACAAAAAATGGCTCCGGTAGACGAGGGTTTTTGGTTAAAAATAGCCGCTATGTATAACGTGTTAGGCATACGACCGGCACGTTTGGTCATACATGCCATAGGAAATACACATATGAAAGCGTCAAATGTGAAGGTGTATGACAATACTTGACGTCCTTATCGCTAAACACAAATCATATACAGTAGCGCCGAATTCAAATAGCAATGGTCAGACAAAATGCTTTTAATTCGTTTTATGGGTAGTATAATCCGTTTTACATGAACACCACGCCATACTGTGCTCAATAATTGGTTTTATAGCGTATATTGTGTAAGTTATTCTTGATACAGGATCTCCTTTGACGATTGCAATGAAAACATTCATAATTACCGAAATTCAATCCAAAATTGCAACCAAACGGTGTGAGAGTAGATAGCATCACTCCATGCACGCCTCTCGCAGTTAGTACGCTCCTCGGGGCGAGCCTTGCAAGTGTTATGGTTCACCACGCATGAACAAGACACATTATATCTGATAAGTCCTGCTTCTGATCCTTTAACTAATACGTAAAAGATCTATTAAAACAACATAAACAAAAAGGTAGAAAAAGGGGAAGCCTGCAAGGAATTGCATAATTTGCATTTAGCTTACGTGGACGTATAAGCCCAAGTTCGACAACGGTATGTAGCTCATAAATGTATGTTTTAGGGAGATTTTCCATTTTTCTGTTAGGATTGAACATTTTGGTTCATGGCTATGCTGCAAGGGGTTGATGTAAGCACTTGCCAATTGATATATGAAAGGGGAAAGGGATGGTCATTATTCAAGAGCCATGGCCGCAATTTTCCGCCGAAATTTAATTTTGCATTCCAGATAATTTGTCAGACTGCAATCGGAATGATGGGGGAGATCTTTTTATTTAGCAAATTATTATCAGAGAGTATGTATTCAAACACATTGGGTTCAATTAGTGGCCGGGGGGGGGGGCACTCCCTATGTGAAATTGAGGAGATATTGTGACCCGGACGGTGAAAAATAGGGTCCTTTCCGAGTCCTTTCATTATAAAAATGTACCAAAAATACGGGGTCATTCGGTAACAAGCTGAATAAAAGGAGTTCATCCACTATGAAACTTAAGAAGGGGGCCATGATGTTAAAACCTAAAGTTTAAAAAAGGAGAGTTCAAATGCCATGAAATTATAAAAGCTGCCAGGAAGATTATAAAATTGTTAAAACTGTGCATGTAGGCTGCGAAAAATTTGAAATTGGATGTTCAAATTCTTAAAAGAGTGGATAATTTATGCGAACTTGTGATAAAAGTGGATATCAGGAAAGAAGAAAATGGGGGAGGGGTCATTGAGTATGTGAACATTTTAAAAAGTGGGTCATTTTGTAATAGCCTTTGTAATAGATAGGACAGCAGCATAAAAAAGGCGGTCAAGCATTCTAGACGTCACCAAAGTCAGCATTTCACACACCGTGACAACGCAGCTCTAACAGGGATGTGATATGTGCTGCGCAGGATCTACTACAAGGCATCATTTGAGAATGCTGCAGATAAAGTCAGCCTACATCTAAATGCCAAAGAGACGGAATGGAATACATGCCCGTCAATGAGGAAGAGAATCATCAACCTATCTGCACTATACACACGGTACCCAACTCAAAAAGGTTAGACGTCAAGTACCTCGGGTCCTATGATGGACAGCAAGAAAGACTCAAAAGTAAAAGGGCCGTGGCCTGATCGCTAATAGCATCGTCCATACTCCATAATTTTACCGGAAATGGTCAGCATTTTGGTAGTTGAAGAAAGCTACTATTTAAATCATTTACTCTGAGAAATCTTAGGGCTAAAGGATATTTGGTTTGGAAGTTATGAGCGAAAATGTACCCCATTTTGGTCGACCGATATCAATTTTACACATATAGGGCTAAGAAAATCATGAGCTCTCCCATAAAATCGGGTTGAAATATCAGCGCAAAACTCTACAGATGGGGTTTAGGGGCGAAGACCATTCTATCAAGATGAAAACTTATTTACTTAAATCGGGTCGTCCCATTTTCATAGTAACCAAAATATAGGCAAAAAAAGGCACATAAGTTTTATGTAAATTAACATGTCTTGCCATGCTTCCTTTTTTCTACCTTTTTGATATGTTGTTCGGGACGGTTTGTGCAACAAGTTACAGCAAAAAAAGCTCCTGTAGTAATTTTGTCCAGGTCATACCGTAGATTGAGTGCCCATTGTGTAGCCTAGAATGGGCGGCAGAACGAATTACGTAAGCAAAACATCATTTGCACAAAGTACTGAAAATGCTCTCCGACTGAATTTGGCGTCTATAAACGCAAAATAATGTTGTAATTGTGTACTACTGCAGTTCTACAACTTACATATTGGCTGCTTGGACATTAATTCGTTTCATATCTTGGTTGATTCCAGTGAAAATTGTCGCATTCTGTTTTGTGACCAAAGCAGTTAAAACAACACAGTATTGTTATCCCCCGAAAATGGGTTAATTTAAGATATTTGAGATTGAAATTTAAAAACATTGTTGGCGTGTGTTGACCTCTTCACATTTTCTTTCTTCGATTGATGAACTTACAATTGGAAACATTCCATTTGTGCTAAAAGGGTTGAGCACACCTTCGTTACAAATATTTGGTCCCATTTTTTGTTGCATATCCCTTATTGCACCTTTCAAAATAATGTAACTTGGTGGGGGTAATTGGTCCTCCAGCTATGCCGTATTCAATTGCCAAACGATAACATACACGTATAAAATGAGGGCGACATTCCAGATTTTCCTTGTTTCCCTTGTGTGACACATAGTGCAGTCCGTCATACTGCATTATGGTCTGAAAAGCATCTCTGCCACATAGCATTTCATACAGCATGAACACAGCATAGTTCTCAAGCTGCGATATATAATTTTGATATCTAATTTCTACCATTATTTGTCAAAATTCAAGCACTTATTATTTAATTGATAATTACAAGTAAAAAGAACTTTTCTAAAATATACTACCAAAACCTAATACCCTTGAACAAAGGCGCCATGGCTATGCGCTCTGTAGCCAGGCGCACCCTAACCCCAAACC
This sequence comes from Ophioderma brevispina, assembly GCA_023653785.1. Taxonomy (NCBI): domain Eukaryota; kingdom Metazoa; phylum Echinodermata; class Ophiuroidea; order Amphilepidida; family Ophiodermatidae; genus Ophioderma; species Ophioderma brevispina. The sequence goes on from JAMKCH010072251.1 coordinate 9,149, forward strand.
AACTCTACCCAACACAGCCCCCACAACTATTGAACATCTGGATTTTAACATGTAAGCTCTTTAGCAACGCAGCTATACCTTGATTAACTTGGTTTTTAGCTAATGGACGATAAACAACGTTGAGCTGCTTAAGACATGTTGTGTACACGCCTAGATGGAAGAAATCAATAAAGTCTATGTGGTAGATTCTCGTATCTTCGAAGATAAACGTAGGACAGAAAAGCGATAGGGTACTATTATTTCAAGGTAAAACTGCTGACCACCACGAATTCACAATCTGGCACAAATAAACTTGAATGGCTGCTAGAGTTAACTTTACAACCCGTAAAAAAATTCAACCGATCGAGTTCGTACCGTAAGACTGAATTGATTTGGAATAAACCTACAGTGGATTTGTTTTCATAATTAGACTGAACCAGAAGAATTATACTCGTCGTGACCCCTTCATGGTGGTCATTCAGCGATTTATATTCCGGAGCCGGATTCAGGCAATTTACGCAAAGAGGTTAGGACTGCTGTTACTGTTTTGGGACAAAAGGACGTCTCCTCATTTTCAGGGGGTTGGTACATTTTGTGACCCCACTTTGTCTGCTCCCAGTTGAATTCAGCAGCCTTGACGGAATAAAGTGCAGGGGATACTGTACTTTATTCCGTCAAGGCTGCTGAACTCAACTGGGAGCAGAAAAAAGTGGGTCACAAAATGAACCAACCCATTTTCAGGTTAGTTGACGCTGAAAATATAGGTTCTTCCCTAAACCCCATGCACTGAAACACCAAAATAAACAACACAAACTACATAATCTTCACTGCGGGTCAGTCAAGTCTATGGCACATGGCGCATACTGGCGAGCATAATGATACAGAACATGGAGTACTATACGCCTACACTCTATAAATAGGCCAACCTACAGTGTAATCCCACAGGGAAGGATTCTGAACATTAATTAATGCCGGCTACGAAAAACTCACCCTCTGAACAGCAATAGGAAAATGAGAAAACGTAGGTCTGAACCGGATGCAAAATATATCATGTCAGCAACACCACTAGGTCCCAAAATCCACCCACCCTCACTAATATCATCGGTTTTTATAACTAAACCCATCCCTGGAAGCCACCAGCAAATACAAACTTACATTAGACACTACAAAAATTAATAATAACCAAAAGCTTGACCAGAAGATAACTATAAAGGCCCCGCATAAATAGAATGCAACACCAAAGCATTACTACAATGAATCACACTATGTCCCGCACTACTCACAGGCCTAAAGCTGGGACCACGATAAAAGATCAGCCTGGAATCTTTGACATAACCATCTTTTGCACATTCAATAGCACCTCCGTGTCTCTTAAAGAGCCTGTCTTTCACCCCTGCCCTTGGCCGCTTCTGAAGCGCCACCTGCTCTCAAAACTGTGAACACCACAGCAATTAGGATCACAACCAACAATTGGACGCAAGGCCGTTCAAAATGAGTTCTCTTACCCTTGTGTAACTCCTAGGCTGGTTGGCTTCCCTCAGACGAAACCCACTTTAGTCTTGCCTTAGAGCACGAAAAACAAACTCAACTCTCTCTATGGACCTGAAACTAAGATAGTATACTTAAACAATATCGACAGACAATAAACAGACCAGTGCCTACTAATAACACGGTCCTGCGCACGATAAACGGGTCAGTTTACTAAGATTGGATAAGAGTTCCAGTTGCCTTCGCTTGAAAACTTAACATGTCCACCTGGCTTTGCGAAAGTTTCATCACCATTGAAGCTGAAGGACCGGCATATGCAAGCAGGCACATGGATACAGTCCTCACGTTCATTAGATTGGAAATAGAGAGTGTCCATCGCACCCTATATGCAGGTCCACATAGCCTTCAAATGTCTAGAGTTAATAGGCTCTTTCTTACTAATGGCTTGGAAAGGGCTCTTTTGAGACCCTCAACAGTCGCCTTAAATAACGTATCAGATTTTGAGGGTTCATTACACCCAGCCAATCTATGAGCCCAGGATAACGCAGCGGATGCTTTGAGAATAGGGGCAGAGAATTGGCGAATGGCTGACATGAACGAGGTAAAGAGCCACATCAAAGGGATTGCAGGCAAAACTGACATATAATACCAATATTTAAAGAAGCCCAAATTTTCCATTTATAAATCCCCGGAAATAGAGAGTTTTACCTGTAGAAGTAGCCCTTGGGATCTGGAGAATGACTGCAGGGGCTCGGCTCCAAACTTTCTAACTCCATATGGTTGGATTTTCTGTGATGTGCCCGGCCCATATTCCACGGCTGATATAACCTGGAAATCAATAAAAAGAGATGATGATAATCATGGCAAAAAATAGAACCAAGAATTGACTGCATACATTATCTACCTGCTTGGCCAGCACATCTTACATTAATATGACCCAAAATCTAGCCTAACAGCTAAAATCTTACTTTTTTCTTCTGCTACTTCTGGCCGATATCTGCACGAACTCCTGATTAACCACCCCCGTCTTGCTGGGTAAATAACCCAGATCAACTGGAATCTCCCAAACATCGACCACCGCTCTTATAGGATTACAAACCATCTGGGAAGAGCATAGGCCAGTATGGAAAAACCAACATGGGCAAATTAGTGTACCCACGACTCCCATATTTTTGCAATGCAAGATAACACGTGGTAATGAAGGGAGATAGGGTGAAACACCCAGTTATTTTCCCCTCCCCCAATCTAATGTGAATTCAAATCTACAGCTTCACAAGCCCAGGATTCCAATACCATTGAATTAAACGCTCCCAATTTTGCATTAATAAAAGCTAGCGAAACGAATCAACAAATAGGGCCCCCAAAGATCGTCAAAAAATTGAAAAGAGCATTAGAAATGCCCCAAATCACATTATCGATAATTCTACTGATCTTGTCCGCTTTCTCAGTGGCTTACCTAGGAATTCCTTCCATTTCCAATCGGAATTATGAATCAAACATGTTCTACAAATACTAAGAGCAATATCTTGAAGCTCTTGCTTCATGCTCCCCTGTACAAGCAATTTGTTGCATTTTTTCCACAGCCTGGTTATCCGTAAACCATTTGTCCTTCGGCTGACAACGTATATGGAGAAATCGCCTAAGAACCAAATCGACCGCACTCAACTCTCGCCATGTAGAGCTTTTCTGGGACTCACTAATGTCCCCCTGGGCCGTGGGCCACATACTCTTTGGTATCTACGACAAATCCCGCAAATCCGTACACTGGCAATCTGAATAACTATTTTTGACATTCAGCACGTGGGCCTACAAGGGGACTATTCAAATTGTCTATATTTGACATCCGATTTTAACTCATCTATAGCTGCGGGACTAGGAACCACAATCCCATCCCATGATCTTCTAGTTTCAATACACATTGAGATTTTGTCATAACCTGGCGATATTGCCCTCCACTAAACTAGTTGACATAATCTTACCTACAATTCTGGCAGAGTTCTAGCCGACACAACCACAAGTGGAATGTTGCAATCATAAAATGCCATATATACACTCTCTAATACTCTTTAATACAGCTATCCCCCTATCGGGACAGAAATAAGCCCGTTATCCAGATCAAGATCGTAGCTAACCACTCAATGTTACTTAACTACTGGGCCCACAACCACTTTTCTGAACCTTATGCACAAAACCAATGCCAAAAGATCTGCCTTGATCTCTGCACTAACTCTAATAAGCATCATCATTAAGTTAGAAAACCCAAACCCATCATCTAAAAAATACCACATCGATTTCCCCTCCCCTCTCCATTTCTTGACGAGGGCCTAATACTTTGGTAAATATAAATGGAGCTGAAGATAAGTCAAATGGAAGCTGGCGAAACCTGAAAAAAAGTGGGGTACCGTAAACAACACCAACAAACAGACCCACGAAAACCCCAAAAATATACGGTTGAGCTGGGCATATATCACATGATGATACCCGGACTTAAGGCAATTTAAACATACTCACCACCCTTCCTTAGATATAACAATGTGTGGACACATCTTCATATTTTACTGACACCTTATCTAAATGTTGATTCACTAACCTGAGATTCCAAAAATTAGTCTCTTCTGTACCATTGGGCTTCACTGAACCGAAGGGGGTTAACAACACGAGTTTAAATAGCACATACTTCAAACCGTACCTACCTGAACCAACTCATTAATTGCTTGAGAAACAAACTCCGAAAATGAGATAATTCAGATTTGTTATTCTTTGAACACATTACCGGGGGCAATAAATTAAAGGGCAACACATAACCAAGCACAATAGTGTTGATAATGAAATCAGGTGCCTTAATAATCACGCACGCCAAAATTGGGATATGATTGCGTAAGCGCCCCAGCTACTTTGATTGGTCGCTAGATCAAAAAAGGGGCCCCCTCCAGATCCAAACTACCACTGACCTTACTATTATTTCCATAATCTTTTTTTAGGCACTGACACTTACAGAATCACACTAACTCTATTTGCCTGCTGAACTGACTGTGGCTGGTGCTGGGGCTGAACGCGGGTGCGGGCGTTCGAGCTTTCCCAGTGACTGAACTACCCACTAAAATGAAGTCAGCTCTGCCACCGACCCATCCTTCATAGGCTTGAAAGGGAGTACGGAAATTAGGTTGGCGACGAAAGACTCAAGCCCACCCTCAGCAGGGTGGTAGTCACGTGATGTCCTCTTGCACTTCTTGGCTTGATTAGCAGCAGCCGACGCCATCTTCCTCTGCTTGATCTTTCGTCCAGCTCGGCTTTCAGCCCTGGTAATTTTGTTGTCATCATCGTCAAACGCCAGCCGGGGCTTCATATTCTGTCCACTGTCGCCCACGTAAGTGCTAGAATCCGGCACGTCGATAGATTTTTGACGACTCTCGATAAGGGCCAAAGCCTTCTCTAAGTAGAACCTCCACAACAGTTTTCCTGGTATCAGCCTTACTACGGGCTTCAGCAATAAGGTCTCTCACCCTCCCTTGTAGAAAGAGAAACAAAAACCCATATAAAAAAACAAACAAAACCGGCGCCGTGCTTAGAAGAACCGCGCGTGAATGTGAAAAGCCCGTACATCACAACCAACACCGATTATGTCACACTGGAATGCATAATACAATACACAGTGCAACCAATCGTACCTGTGAAGAAATTAAATATGTTCCTAATTCACCTGGTCGTTCAAAACCGAACATATTTACATTTCTTCCCTAAACCCAATGCACTGAACACCAAAATAAACACACAAACTACATAATCTGCGGTCAGTCAAGTCTATTGGCACATGGTGCCAGCATAAACACGCAACCCAGTGAAGGTTAAAGAAGGAGGGGAGAAGACAAAACTCAGAACGAAAACAACAAACAGACAGAAAAGTTAGAAAACAAACAAGAACACCAAATATAGTAATCATAAATATAAAACTTAGCTGACACTTGCTGATTAAACTCGAATTGTCTCTGATTGCCCTCCCTCCTCCACTTTGTCTTTGTGGCTTCTTTAAGCTTCTGCGTTAAGGTCAAAGACGATTTTTGTTGAGACTCCTCAAATTCAGCTTTCGTTCGCTCAAGTTTAGCGTCAAACACCACCGCAAATTCTTGCAAAAGGGTCTTCAAATCTTCCTTCGTGGCTGGACGATCCTGTTGCTCAGTCTCAACCGCTTGCATCTTAAGGGAATAAACACTTATTATTCACCAAAATGAAGAGAACTATAAGTCCTGGAATAGTTTAATATGTATAGCAGTAGAGGAGTACCAAAAGAAAACCTGCGCCTGTGCTAGACCGACGTGAAGTGAAAAGCCCCGGTACACCAACACCTATTATGCACACTGGAATGCATATACAATCACAGTGCACCAGCGTACCGTGAAGAAAGCAAATATGTTCTAATTCACACCTGGTCGTTCAACCGAACATATTTAATTTCTTCCCTAAACACGCCCATGCCCTGAACACACCAAATAAACACCCCAACTACATAATCTGCGGTTCAGTCAAGTCCTATGGCACTTGGGCCATCATAAACACGCCACCCAGTGAAGGTTAGAAGGGAGGGGAGAAGACAAAACGCAGAGACGACAACACAAACATACAAAAAGTTAGAAAACAAACAAGAACACAAATAAGTACTCATAAATAAAAACTAAAATGCTGACACTTGCTGATTAAACTCGAATTGTCTCTGATTGGCCCTCTCTCCTCCACTTTGTCTTTGTGGCTTCTTTAAGCGTCGGCGTAAGGTCAAGACTGCGCCTGTGCTAGACCGACGTGAAGTGAAAACCCCGTACAACCCACCCTTTATTATGCACACTGGAAGCATAATACATACACAGTGCAACCAACGTACCCGTGAAGAAATCAAATATGTCTAATATTCACCCTTGCGTTCAACAACCGAACATATTGACATTATCAGACATATTGTTTATTTCAGCGTATACATCCTGCCGAATTCTGCTTCTTCAGCGTTCAGTCGTCATATACAACATAAAAACTTGCATATATTTTTTTAAATTACGCACAAAACAGGTTCCGATGAAATCCAAGATAACGTCCGGTAGCTCTTCTAATAAACGATATAAAATCCAAAGCTCTTGATAAAGACTGTACGCCGAGAAAACATGCAAACAAATAGTTATTTTAGCGTGACTTCCTAATCCTCGCCAGTAAACACGGGATTGCGTTCGATGGCACTCTTCCCATATTGATAACCGGATAACAAGGCAGCGATTTACCGAAAAGTAGGAACACAGTTGAAACCTTTGCCAATATTCTTTCAGATCAGGTATCCGTAAAGAAAACCATTCAGCTAAGGACAATTTCCTTTAGCCAAACAAATTTCGACAAAGGAACACAACCACGACTTAAAAACAATTATTTGACAAATGATGAAAACCACGACCTACTCCTACGCAGATCTGTTGCTCAGTAATGAAAGAAAGCGGAACGAGGCAAATCCCGGGAGAAAAGACGGAAGTCCGTTGGACAATGGAACAGAAAGCCACCGTGGTATGATTGGCTAAGATGGTGGTTTATGCAAAATAGCAAAACAAGGACATGGTCCAATATATAAAATATATATATATATATATTATATATATATAATATATATATATACCTATATACATATATATATTACAAAAATTCAAGCAAACACCAGGGAATTTAAACAAAAAACACATACCGGTTTTTTTCTTCATCATATGGTGGTTATGATACATTTGGAATTCTAATTTATTGCTTATACGCAAAATGCGTGGTTACACACGTGTGCGCGCTTGGACATACGCACTTTCATGCAAAATACACGGCTATAAAATTCTAATACGCATTGGTCCTTTCACCCTACAATGTCAAATCACTGGATATCCTATTGTACTAGTGAAGACTGAACGTTTACTCGAGTTGAGGTTTTAGTTTTACTTTATTAAGCGAACTTGTACGGATTGTTTTTTATTTTGTTTGAATGAAAAATTCCTCTTTAATTAAGCGTGCTGTTTATCTTCAGTATACATTGTGAAAAAAGGAAAATATTGTGAAATATTGTGGCATATGTTGAGCTCATAGGTAACGGTGAGTAGCTAAGATCTTTGATTTGCTGTTTGTGGGTTGTGACTCTGTCACGTACGTTAGTAGTTTGACCAATATATTGTTCATTACATCCTTTGCAATTTATGACATACAAGACATTTTTGACTGTACAATCCATGTTATACTTTACTTTAAATGCTTTGCTTTGGCCTTTGAACTTGATTTGGCCGTTTTCCAAAATATGTTTGCAAGTGCCACACCTTTTGTTATTGCATTTTGATACTTTAGCAGGTTCTTTATTTGCTAAATGGGCTTTTGTTAGAAGCTTTTTTAAGTTTGGCGCTTGCCTTCTACTCATGATAATTTTGGTATTTTTCATGACGTTATTCATTCTGCAACTTCCGTTTAAAATGTTTGGTAATGTTTGGGTTATTACCTTTGACAAGTGCACGTTATTTGGGTTAAAAGTGTGGACAAATGTTAATATACTAGTATCAGAGGTTTTAGCTTTTGGTTTTCTGAGATCCTCTATGTTTAACATGGCCGCTTTATCAATACCATATTGGATGACGCTTGGTGGGTAATTACGTTTTAAGAGCATGGAAAATAATTCTTTCAACCCTATTTCACGTTGTTTAGTTGAAGATACAATAGGGCAAATTCTTCTAGCTAAGTTAATGGAACATTTTGTTTCGTATGGCGTGGGTGGCAAGAATTAAAATACAGATACTGATGCGTATCGGTTGGTTTGAAGTATATGTCAGTATTAATTTGTTGCCCTTCTTTTTGAATCATGATGTCAAAGAAGGGGACTTCAATTTCACTGTAGTTGGATGTGAAGCTTATATTCTTATCAAGGTTTTGTAAGATGGCTGTTAATTTTTCAATCCGTCCAAATGTTTCGGCCATAGAATGAAGCAGTCATCGAGGTACCTCCACCAGTGGGAAACAAAATAGTTTCTAATATCTTGACCAAAAGAATTACCAATTCGATCATACAGAGATATTTCTAAAAATGCCATAAACAAGGTCGCGTAGCTCGGTGCAACTTTTGTCCCAGTTGCAGTCCCCTGACATTGCCTATAATTTTTGCCATTAAATTGGAAGGTGTTATTTTCTAAAATGAGTTGGACTGCATCAATAATAAATTGAGGATTGAACCTTTTTGGAATACATTCAGGATGTTTTTCAATGCAATATTTGGTGGCCTTTAAGCCACCTTCATGTGGGATATTAGTATATAAGCTTTTAACGTCGTATGTGACAAGAAGAGTATCGTCCATAACATTCGTTGGTAATTTGTTAATAAAATCAAAGTCATCACGAACATAACTTTTAACATGATGGATGAATGGCTTAAGAAGTATATCAACTAAATTACTCAGACGATGTGTTGGACAGGCTGGTCCTGCGATAATAGGCCTCATAGGCAGATCACTAGGGGCTTCACATTGGACAAATGATGATTCTGATTTCTGAACTCTTTGGTTGATGGTAGTGCTTTTATGGATTTTTGGATTACCGTATAGATTGCTTGTTTTGTGATCAAAGTTTAAGAGGTAATCTGTCTCATTCTCGCTCAGAGAGTTTCCATATTTATCAACTAGAGATTTGATCTTATTCATGACTTTTTGTCTATATTAGTGTCACGAGGTGTGTAATTATTATGGTCCAAGACATGCGCGTTCATTTTCTCAACATAAAAATCTCTGTCCATAATTACAAATGCACCCCCTTTATCAGCTTGTTTAATAACAATAGAATCATCATTCGCCGAAGATGTGATAGCATCCCTTTCTTTCTTAGGTATGTTACTTTTAGTAGGATTATCATGTGAGGATAGTGGATAATTCTCCATGTAATCAATGTAAGTATCTAGAATCTTATCCCTGTAATGAGGGGGTGTAAATTTTCCTTTATTCTTTACAAGATCACACATAGAATCACCCTCATCATCACTTTCAGAATCGTCATGATAAAACTCACGTAATCTAAGTTTACGGCTGAATGATTTGACATCTTTTTTGAGCTCTTGATCATTACTATATGGAGTGGGTGTAAATTTGGCACCCTTTGTGAGTACTTTGTTCTCATCCTCTGTAATAAATCTGCTTGATACATTAACTACTTTTACATATTGTTCGTCATTCTTTTCAGTCTAGGTTTGTGGTGCTTCCTCCGAAAAAAATGTCGGCTCCTTACCTCTCTCCAATTGTCATCTCCATTTGGTTTTTGGTGGTCATTGCATTTTGGTTTCTCTGTCAGACCCTTCTTTAGAGCATCTGCGTAACTTGAAGGGTTTGATCTGTTCATAGAGTTATTTTCTGTGTCATTACTTACATTGTTAGCTTCATGAATGGTATTGGGTTTGGGTTGTCGCGCTGGTTGTGGTGTTGGTCTTGAAGCCTTCCTTTGGTGGTGTTGACTGTCTTTACCTTCAGGATCTTTGATCGATTTGGTTGTTTTCACAAACCAGTTCCTCTTCTTATTCCAGGTACTGTGCGACTTCCTCGAGTTGATTTCCGTTTCCTGGACCCACTCTTGTTTCAGTTTTTCAAGTGTTTCTCCTTCAAGGTGCTTCCTAAGTAACGAATTCATTTGCTCATCGATCTTGAGAAGAGTGGAATTGAACTTCTCTGCTCGCAGAAGGAGAACTTCTGCTTCCATGTTCATTTCCTTAAGAGCCACGCGTCGACGAATTTCTTGCTCCTCCTCATTACCTCTATACATACCAGGTTTCTTGAATTTGCGTGGTAGGGGTGGATCAGGCATCTCACCCCATTCAAAATATAACGCTGCTAGTCCCTGTGAGCGCACCGCCTTCCAATAAGTTTCTTCCCTTTCTTTGCTGAGTTGGAACCACTGCTTGTCAATAATTCTTCTTGCATCGCTGGTCTTCGACGTTGTATCCACTTTTGCATCTTGAAGAGCCGTTTGAGGATGTTGGATGGTATTGTCTCTTTTACAGTCCTAAGATTCCGACAGGAGATTGAAAGTTGTAGATAACTTGTCTATTTTCTGAATGCATGTATTATTGTCCTTCGTGGTATCCTTTCGTAACAAGTCCACTTCCTTGTAGATGTCCTTTACAATTTGCAAAATTTCAAGCAGAATTCCATGTGTGTCGTCTTCCATGGTTGTTTCATTACATCGGTATAGATAAATTTTAAAATAAGTTCAGTTTAGACACGATGTAGTAAAGATACATACAAACAAATCAAGTAAACACAAGGTAATTTAACACATGACCGGTTTCTTTATTCATTAGATGTATTATGATACATTTGGAATTCATAATTTATTGCGTATACAATGTGCGCGCTTTGGACATACGCACTTCAATGCAAAATACACGCTATATTATACACATTGGTCATTTCACCCTACAATGTCCAACTTCGCTGGACATCGTATTGTACCAGTGAAGACTAAACTTGTACTAAGTTGAGTTTTACTTTTTAAGAAAATTTAGTTGTGGTTTTATTTTGATGAAATATTCCTCTTTAATTAAGCGAGCAGTGTGCAATGTGTGAGCTCATTTGCTGATAAAAGATAAGCCCCCCCTAAAATTCGAGGATATTTCGTTGCATAATTTCACTTAGAACTGGATGTTTAGAAACATTTTAAAAAAAAATGAAAGAGAGGAAACATTTGCCTCTGCCAAAAAAGTCATTGTTTTTATAAAAAAAAAAAAAAAAACTTTTGGCATCAACACACACACCCTTTTTCCAAAAATGATGTTGTCAGAAAAAGTGGCACTTTACCGTATTCAGAAAGAAATTGTCAATTTACAACAACGATTTAATTTCCTTTCTTTATATGCATTGCGGTCTTTAACGCATAGGTAAACAAATAAACAAACGAGACAAATATGCAGTCAAAAAATAATGATATGAGATTTGTGAAGCAACACCAGGTGAAGTGTGAAGCAGATCGACACATAAAGGAGAACACTACACTGGCTCAACGTGGTGGAATTATCCAGCGAGCATGGAACCACATTCATCAATAGAACATCAGCAAATTGGTAAACATCATGTGTAAACACTAAAAAGATGTCATCAATGCAGATGGAGGAAACATTGACTATTGAGTCTCACCCTGAATAGCAAAACAATGAAGCTTATTTTGATTTGAAACAGGCATTTCAAAAATTACCTCTTTCATTCATAAAAAAGAGCAATAAGCAAAGAAAAATGACTTTATTTGATACTGATGAATGTAACGCTTACATCTCTTTGTTTGTTTTTCTGCATATTTGTCTTGTTTGTTTATTTGTTTGCCTATGCGTCAATGTTTTAAGGTTATTTACTTCAGACCGCAATAAAGAAAGGAAACGAAATCATTGTTGCAAATGGATAATTTATCAACTTTACACCTTTGAATACGGTAAAGTGCCACTTTTTCTGACAACATCTTTTTTTGGAAAAAGCGAGTGTGTGTTGATGGCAAAGGTGTTTTTGAAAAGCAACGACTTTTGTCGCAGACAAAAAACTTTTAAAAATTTTCTAAACAGCCAGTTCTAAGTGAAGTTATGCAACGAAATGTCCTCGAATTTCAGGGGGAACTTATCTTTTGGGAATCCCTTATATATATACATACGAATCAAACGATCACATCCGATTAAGAAAACGAAATGAACAATTGACATTTTTAAAGCTAATATTCATGAATTCTTACTTGATAAAATGAATGTAATACATTAGAAAAGTTACTCATCGTATCCGTCACACCAACATTTACGCAAATTGGCGATTAGGTTCATGACATAGTGACGAATTTTGAATTATCCCTATACTAAAGCGTTATTCATCATCCGTCATTATGGAATACAACAATCGTCGTTTTACGAACATCCGCCAAACCAACGTGCGTCATCGTGAATCTTCTCAATTTGGTTTATTACATAATGACGGATGTTTAGTGGATCGCCGAGATTCACAGCTTTGAACTGTAAATATAATTTAAAAAAATATAGTAATAGCAATATTTATTTAAAAATATTGCTATTACTAGAAATGTTGCTCGTGTCAGTTATAAGCTTAAGATGAGAATATTAACAAAAGTATTTAAAAAGCCCTGGTGGGAAATCAAGTATACACTTCTATGGCAGAGGGTTCCGTCACTATGTAATACGTACACCAAAGTATCTGTTATGCAACATACGTCAAAATTACCAAATTTCTAATTAAGATGATTAATTAGCTAAGTACTTGCAAGCTTCGACACTTGATATATTTGGTAAAGCACCAGACGATATATATAGGTAAGGGTATGAGAGCACCAGCATCGGCATGTTAGATCTGTTGATGGGTTCATTGATGGCGAGGCGTTCCTCTCGGGTGATGTTGCGGCGTCGTTGACGGGCGGCTGATGTCACATGTTGTAGAAAACCTCGTGTAGAGCGGAAAGTTGCCATCTTGGCTGCCTGAGCTGGTTGTCTAAGTCTGTATCACTGCTGCAGACATATGGGGAGAAAGGAGTGGCATCCTTACATGATTTTAGGATGAGACGACGAGTAGGTCAGGTAAGAGTGAGAGTCTGTACCCGGAGAGTCTGTAGGCTTGTAATTTATGGAAGTAGATAAAGAACCATCTTCAATGGTTATAGACATATCGAGGAAGTCGACAGATGTGATGGAAATCTCCCATGTGAATCTCAAAGCAGGATGTAAATTTTTGACATAGTTCATGAACTGGAGCAGATCCCATTCGTTACCGGTTCGAATACCAACAATGTCATCGATGTATCGTAGAAAGATGGTCGGCTTAATTCATGGACACAGAGTGAAGAATTGCTGTTGGATGTAGCCAACAAAGATACAAGCGTAGACAGGACCCAGGCTAGAATCCATTTCCGCACCCTTTAATTGCAAATGGTATTCACCATCAAACCCGATGCAGTTGAGTGTGAGTACCAAGTCAGCAAGGCAGTGTGGTATCTGTAGACGGATTTCTTTGACCTCGCGGATCCAGGATTTTGGCATGAAAAAAATCTGCTTGTTCTGGTCTCGGTTGATAAGGTGATGGCTAATTGCGGAAGGTCATCACCGTCGAACTTATCATCGATAGTGTCCTTGACACGTGCCTGTTGTTCATCTATGATATCTTTATGAGATGCTTATATATGGCCTCACGGGATAATTGTCGTTGTCGTTGTGATTCTGCCAGATAGAGCTCTTTCGCAAAACTACAGTGGCCCCACCATTCACCTAAGTCAAGCTACCTACAACAACTGTAGCAAGAGAAAAAAAACAGTCTTTACACGAAGGACAACTACACATGATTGACTATAACATTGGAAATGCAAGAGCGAAACTAGCAAGGTAACGTCAACGTCGAAGAAGAGAAGGCTTCACAATCCTTCCGTACCAACCCAAACATTATTATCAAACGGGCAGATAAAGGTGGGTGAGGCGCTGTAGTTTGGCAGAAAGTGCTCTATCGTTAGGAAGCACCATCCTAACGATATCACTTCTTTTCTGCAAATCTGGTCAATTTGGATGATTACATAATGATTGATGTTACCTGGATTGCCGAGATTCACCGCTTTGAATATACATATAATATAAATTGTGTATACTAAGTCGTCACCTATATATTTTCCTTCAAAGCTTTGCACAGTCTTCCTGGTAAATTTCTAGATAGAAATCTACTTTTACTCGCTGGCGGAGTGTTCGACGAATTTCATCGTAATATTAATATTTGCGTGCTTGACAAAGGGCGAAATTCATTTTCCTATTGATTTGTGTTTTTGCAATATTCCATTCTAACGAATCCTTTGCACTTTGTCTTTTACGATTTCAACCAGAAATAGTCGGAGTTTAACGTATAAGTAGGTTTATTATGATCCTCTTCCAGCATACAATGGAAAAGTGATTGATTTGTTGTGTAGTAACGCGAAGATGAGATAAGGTATAGGGGGACCAAACTCTATTAAAACCATAATCAGCGATTTCTTTGCAATGTAAACAAGTTGCGCCCTCTATTTTTTCATGAAAGTCCATTTTTTGCACTGTTGTTTTAAAGACCCCTGGAAGAAGCTAAGGGTAAACACGCCATATTTGTCAAGAAATTATGGTTTTTTATGCTTTGTTTACTAATAAAAGTCGGGATCCGGCTTTTTTGGTCTAGAAATAGTCGTAAATGGCACCTTCAAGAATCCTTTCAGATGCTTTTTTCACAAGGAACAGTAATGCAAGATGTTGATATGACCTGACACTAGCAATTTAGAGACAAAATCGGCATTTTGAATTTGAAGAAAAATATGACTGATAGTGGCTTTAATGCATTGTGCTGCTTGATCTCAATTGCTATTTTACAATTCTCGCTCGCTCGCGGCTCCAAAAAAAAACAAAAAATGCGCGTACCGTTCCTCACTCCTCTCTTGGATTTCTGTAAATGCTATCTTTTCTCATTCGCTTGCCGTCTTCGACCATCATTCTCGTTCTTTTCCCTCCTGTAGGTATATGTTACAGGTGATTATTAATAGATAGGTAAGTAAAGTAAATTAATATTTTCAATGTATCGTGTGGTTGTGGTGTGTTTTTGTGTGGTGTGTGGTGTGTTTCGAAATCCCGTTGTGGTAATACACGTATGAATAACACCCGCACACAGTCTGATAACTACCACGGGTGTTGAGTAAACTTATAATAATTCAAGCCAAACGCTTGGCTTAATAATCGATCATATCAATATGTAACATATTAAGATACACTCACATGCTGAAAGATATTTTGTCCAACCCCCTTTTAAAATCTCCTTGGTATGCAGGTAATCCGAATACTGTTATAAGCAAATAAAAAAAAAATCGTTAGCGACTGTCAGTCCATGAAAATGATTTTTCATGCCGTTTGATATTTGCTTTGTACTTGTTTTAATAACAGTTAATCCGTTAACCAACTGTTACCAACCTTTGATTGCATTACCTTGGACACATTCATACTTGTAACATATTTTCATAACTGTGAGGTTTCTTGGAAACATTCCCACGGATATCGAACCAACTTCTGAATATAAGACCTTGGATTCTACAACTTGAAGAGGTCGCCTTTATCTTTTTTCTTTAACATGCCCACTATTTGAGGTTTTCCAAACATGCACCTTAGTATTTAACACTTACGTGCCTAAGGGGGTGGGGTTTCCAATAACCCCAATATTTGGTAAAATTAAAAAAAAAAAAAAGATTTCGAACTCTAATTTTTTGGTTAATTGGTGTAACTTTATCGATTTGCTTGCTTTCCATAAAAATACTAAAATGTCTTTCCTTTATGAGATACTTTGCTTGGTCCCTAGGAACCCCCCACCCTTAGGCACCAATAAGGAGTGTCTTTAAAAATAAAAAATAGCAAACCCTGGTTTGCCAGAAATATTTTTCTGCTAATGTCTGTTCATATGCATGAAACAAAATTGTAATTACATAATCATAAAAAATAACCTTTTGAGTGTGCTGAAAAGAAGCGATTCCAACATCGAAAGCGACTGCGCGCCATTGCGGTCCAAACATATGGCAAATACGATTGCCCCCACAAAAAATCCAGAATGTTCCAAATGGTAATTTTGTGTTTAATATATGTAAATTGGTCCTTCCTAGAGCAGATTATAAACAATCAAAATGATTTGAAATTTGTATCTGTTTTGAACTGGTCGCGGGAACATCATACTACTTTTTTTTTCAGAGAGCGATTTGGACGCATTTCGAAACAATGATTTTCCCCTAATTTTCCAGACTATAAACCGGAACTAATTTATAGTGCACCTGGGGCTTGTCTTATGCCCCCTCAAAGGTGGTTTGAGTTTCATTATAGGATCCAAAAGGACATGTACCCACACGAAACCCCCAAAACATTGCAACAGAGGGTTTTTTGGCATTTTCCGGTAGATTAAGGTCAGCTTACAATATATCAAAGTTGCACAAAATCGAAGTCCCAGAAAGTGTTTCAAAACTATGACATAAACCAAAATGGCCGCCATCCGGCCATTTTGAAAACATAAATTCCCAAATCCTCATATCTCGGCAATAATGAGCTAACGAAAAAAAGGACAAACAGATGTCATTTCCTTCCCTACTAATTCCCTAGCATATAAATCCATTAAATGTGTTTTTTAAAATGAAGTTGAGATATCAATCTTACCAACTCAAAATCCAATATGGCCGCCATCCCGCCATTGTTGAAAATACAAAATTATTGGTATCTCTGGTGCCGATGGGCCAAATAACAACAAGGTACCATTTCCTACTAATTTTCTAGCATTCAAATCCATTGAAATGAGGTTTTATTCAGTAGATAACCCATCTTACCCTCGAAATCAATATGGGCTGCCCCATAATCCGGCAATGTTGAAAAAGTAATGAAATTATTTTATCTTGACACCAGATGGGCAAAATGGCAAATAAGGTGGTTTTTTTTTATTAATTGAGTAATAAGAAATTAATTAAGATGTTGGTTTAAAAAGGTTTGAGTAGCATCTTTGACAAGCCTCAAAAAGGCCACTGTCCACCATTTTGAAATAAAGGATAATTCCCTCCTATATAGCATCAACCCGAATAACAATGAAATTAGGTGTAATTTCTATTAAATCCGGCATTCCAAATTAATTAAGAATAAAAATGATATTTTATTGGATAATTTTGTCCAAAATTTGTAACCATGTTTATTTTTTTTAATCAGCTATAAATCTATGCTTCAATTTCAAATTTAGTGTTTTACAATATTTGTGTAATTTTCACATATAGCCAGAATGTAGTTTCACATTATTCACATCATCACAAATATGTGGCAAAGACACTTGTTTGAAACAGACGAGATCGACCACACTAATTACTAGTCGTCTTCATTCAGTTATCGATCATTGAGACTGGACCTTGGTTCTTGTTTTGACATGAATGTCCCACAGCTGGTGTGTGTGGTGCATCCCATTCTTTCTACAGGTTGATTTCATTGCGATGCATCCTGGAGAACAATTGATCGTATTCCGAACTCTGGTGCAGGACTTGTTCATGAGGGAAATCATTTCCCCTTTGTACCATCCAGTCCCAGTCAGTTGAACTTTGACCATCAGTCTTGCACCTCCATTGCAAATAGCCGTAATCTGTTCTCCTACAGATGGAGTTTTGCAGCCTGAGGTTTTTGCTGGATACATACAATACAATACAAACGGCATTTGATCTAGCGCCTTCTCAAAACCAAGTCATCAGCGCTTTATTAACAAACATAGAGAGTAATATTACTATTTAGCCAAAACCATAATATACAACAGGTCTTGTAAACTATAAATAAAAAAAAAAAGAAAACAGCTGGACAACATTAAATATCATGTGAGGCAATAACAAAAAAAAATAATTACGCACACGATCAACTCTTAGGCATAATGGGACATTTTAGAGCTTTCTTAAAAGTTAACACTGGAAAATCTTTCACAGGGTTTTATACACCAAGAGCAGTTGGAGCAAACTCACTCTTTTTCAAATTCCACGCATGTTTCTATCTGGAGCTTCCGTAACTACTTGCCAACTGAATGCCTTAAACTCGGATTATAAACCCCTCACTCCAGCGGGCATACGATCTCATGCCCTTAGGCAATTGAGACCCCCCCAAGATCTCAGACATGGTCGCCCCATCAGAGATATTTATTCCTTCAACTGCCCACAACTGGTAGGGCCCTTCCTGAGCGCATTCCTGCTACTATCATCTGGCCAGCATTCAAAAAGAGGTTAATTGCTGATCTCGGCGCAACCCCCGCATGATGGTTTTTCTACCAGCGTTACTTGCTACTTCTTCTGTTAATGCCCTGGTATTCCTTTACCCGATTTTCCTGACCATTTTACGAACAGGGACACCCATATATTGCATTGCAGCTTTCACTTTTTATCGATTCAGAATCCATCGTGGTAGTAAAAATACTCTGGAAACAAGTCTAACACATGGCGCCATGAAGTACTTTGAGAAAATAGACCTTCTTTCTTTGCCAGCCCCAATATCCCTGAAGTAGTATCGCGACCTTAAAATGCATGGGCAAACAGCAGGTTAGAGCGAATGTTATCACTAAATAAGCGCTTCAAAAGCTTTATAGAATTATAACACATATATTTTCTCTTGTCCTTCTGTCAGAACAAAAGTAAATCATTACAGCCCTCATTTGCATAAGTATTAATAGATCTGTGTCTTCCCCAATTAGAAGTTGACTTACATTATGTCATGGCGACTGCCATTTTGCTATATATCACAACATCTGCATCTCCTTCTGCATAGATACATGGCAGTATCTTTGTTGCAATTCGGCCACCATGCACCATTCCTTCTTCTTTGCGTATGAGGCAGCAGCTAAATATGTTTGTAGAACGGTAAGCCAGGCTCCTGTTGATTGGTTGGGATGTGAGAAGGCCCCCTGGCAGCCAAGTTTTTAACAGCAATTCTCGTTCACATGAGAAAAGCCTTGAGAAACATTTTCATTTCACGGAAAATGCTGGTGAGAATGTCAATGTACAAGATCTGTTCAAAGTAGGAAGATAACGTCCAAAGAAATGGAAGGACAAGCTGACTTTTCTTTATCAATAAGGCTAAATGCAAAAATAAAGTCAAGACCCTTGCATCTGATTGGGCCGTCCAAGGTAACTGATTACCAAGCTCTGTTATTTCCAAAGATTCCTGTTTGGTAATCACAATCTGGAGAACTGGTCATTGTCTAAGGTGCTTTGCCATGATTTTTCACCATATCCGCCATCTGTTTTTTTGAGGCCAAGCATGTTTTACAAACAACAATTTTTGATGGCTATTTAGTTAAGACATGTGGTCGCGTGTCAGAGGCTGCTCTCCCCTGAGAACATTGTCAAAGACTGATCCCTATGTTGTTGATGGCGTTCTCTTTTCCATCGCTGACAATGAGCAGAGGGAAACCCTTTATAAAGTAATTGCAATACTGATGATTATTACGCATCTTTCACAGTTGACCACTTGGCAAACGCATGCTTGTCTTTGATTGATACACTGGTGAACCAAACACCCAAGACAGCACACATGAACGTGTAACCCTGTGTTACGAGTTTTGTTCCAGAGTATTTTTAACCACCAATATAGATCTGAATCTATAGAAGATGAAGGCGGCAACCCAATGGTGGTCCCTGTCAATGTACACTCAGTCTTTGGAATCATTACACTACAGGTAGTTTCCAAAACAGGTTTCAAACACCACAATCCGCTTGTGGACCTTTCTCCACTAAACATGGACCAAGAACCAGTCTCAATTGATGATGAACTTGAAGATTAAATTGTAATAGTTAATAGTGTCTTCGATCTCATCTACTACTGCGAACAGGTGTTCGGGCCATATTATGGTGATGAGGTGAATAATTGAAATTGTACTTCTGTTACTTTCAAAATTTCACAATTACACTGTAAACCCAACATATGTCAAATTGGTGATAGATTTATTAGATCTGATAAAATTAATATGGCTATGAATTATGGACAAATAGCCCACTAAAAAATCCTTTTAATTTGAATAAATTTGTAATCGGCTCCCGGCCTGAATATAAAATTATTACACCTCCATATTTTGTGGATGAATCTTTCTGATGCTTAAAGCTTAACAGGAGGATTTTAATGTGTTTCCACTTTTTTAAATGGGCGAAGTTTCTCATTTGAAGGCGTCAGGGTGCTCTCAAAACTGTACAACAACCATCTTATGTATTTTCGTGAGCTACAATTAATAAAAAGACAATAAACACTACATTTGTCCTTTGGCCTCATGTGGTACCCTGAGATAAAAAAAAAACAAAATACTTTGTACTTTTAAACATGGTGGAGATGATAGGCCTCATTGGTATTTAGAGGTCAAGATAGTACCTCAACTTCCAAAACCCCCATTGATTTTAGATTTTGTTATGCTAGAATTAATAGGAAATGACATTTTGTTTTCGGTTGCCCCATCCGGTACCAAGATTACAATAATTTGTTACTTTCCAACATGGCCGGATGGCGGCCTATTGGATTTAGAGGTCAAGATGATTTCTCAACTTCAGAAACCCATTTTGAATGGATTTGTTATGCTAAATTAATAGGAAATGACATCTTGTTTGCCGTTTTGGCCCACCCGGACAGAGAATACAAGAATTTGTGGTACTTTCCAACATGGCGTGGGCAGCCCATATTGGATTTAGTAGGTCAAGATGCTATCCACTTAATAAAACCCTTTTAATGTATTTGTATGCTAGAATTATAGGAAATGACATCTTGTTTGTCCTTTTAAGCTCATTTTGATTTGCCAGAGATGAGGGATTTAATGTTTTTTCCAAAATGGGCGGATGGCGGCCATTTTGTTATGTCATAGTTTTGAACACTTTCTGGGACTTCGATTTAATGCAACTTTTGATATATTGTTTAAGCTGACCTTAATCTACCGGAAAATGCAGACAAAAACCTTCTTGTTGCAATTTTTTTGGGGTCGTGTGCTATCGTTAAAAAAGAACAACTCTACTAATTTGAAATTCCCCTCGGAAATTGGTGCCCCTTGGGGGGGGTGGGGGGGTCCATGGAACACCCCCGCCCCCATAGGCACCAACGTGAGTGAAAAGACCTTAGGCACTTAAGTGAATATCTGTATGAAAAGAACTTGAACTAAGTCTAATTTTAACCGCCACCACTTACCCCTACCCCAATTTATAGAAAAAAAATTAAAAAAATTAAAATTGACAGAAAGAAAGAAAAGAAAGAAAGCAAGTACGCAAGCAAAACAAGCACGCACCACACAGCTGCTTTGCCCGGTTTTATAGTGTCTTCGTTTAACCCCCCCTCGTCTACCGAAGGGGGGGGGGTTGGTTTACCACCACCCCTTAGGGTTTTTCCCCGGCTTGTGCTAAAACCTTGCTAACCCCCCCTTTTTTGGGTGTCCGAAATCGTATTTAATGTATTTGTCAATTGACATGTTCCGCTCCTTTTAATCCAAAAAACAACACATCCACGGGAATATAGGAGATACAGGGTGATCCAAGTGATGGAAACACAAACCAGGAAACATCACAGAAATGTGATTTTGTAACTAGATAGATATGGTCCCTTCTTTCCATTGATACCAACATAGTACCAACATGCCTAGCATTACGTCACAGGGACTAACAAGTTGGCGTCAGCAAAACTGCCAATTTCCACATTAACAACAAGCTTCCACGCGAGGACAGTGGCAAACTATAATTAGGATGATGTCACACACTAGTCTATGTACATATTTCTCTCAGCCAATTACCGGGGCGCCGTTTGGCCCGAGTGAATAAGGAAAGTAGTGCAATAAACATACGCACGCCAAAGCCGGTGCTGATCACCAAATGTTGCCAAATCGAGGATTTGGTAGCCAACGGGCGACTTTGGCTACTCGGCCCGCGAACTGCAAAGGCCCAAAGCAGAAATTTCGCGAATTTTGGTACTTTCACTTTCAATAGGACGACATTGCTAAAAAAAAGTAGCGATTAAATACGATTTGAAAGGTTTTAGCGTTGTTCTTACACCACAAAAATGATTGTTCTTGCTAAAAAACAAGCATAAGAAAATCAATTAAGAACACCGCCGTAGGGTTAATGGTGCAGCCGTTGTATGACGGGTGACAAGATGGCTGTGGCAATCAGTTGCAATACATAAAAAGAAAGTAAGTGAGCACCTACTGGAAAGCGGATTTCTTCCTTTGTTAACTTTCTTGTATCATCTGCATGATGTTGATCGTTTCTATTTTTAGTGAGTATTGTATACGCTCGAGTCTGCCTTTATTCCTTGAAGGTTTATAATTGATTTAAAAGTCCCAACATCGCCAACAAATCCCTCGTTATTGCAGTGGTTAAGAATGCTTCCTAATCTCCTCGGCGAAAGGTCGAACCCCACTTTCAGAAAATTAATTTGATCTTGAATTTGTGTTCAAGTGAAATTGATCGAATCCAAAATTAACGCAAAAGTATGCTTAAATTTCGCCCGTTACTCAATTTTGAGAGCTTTAGTTTTTCGTCAACATTTTTTTCGCGCTCTTCCTCGCATTGGCGATAATTTTTTGGCAACCCTGCAATGTGCGTGCATAAGCACGAGGTGACTACTCTGGAACTCGGCTGAGGTTATTACCATATTTTATGAATATTGCATAGGTACATATGGTGAAAGTGTTTTCAATTGCTTTGAAATTTGGCTCGAATGGTCAGAAGGGTCGAATGCAGCTACCTGAGCAGATACTTTGTGAAGGAAGATACCAGTGCCTAGTAAATAGCCCCAACTGGCAAGGCCCTGGAGGGAAATTACGTTAAAGTAAAAAATTTTGGAAGCTGCGGGAGGTAACTGTATGGAATTTTCACAAAAGTATATATTTTTGTATTATCAATAGAAAGAGAACAAATGTAATTTACATTCTATAAATATACTATACCAAAACAGGACTCTGTTGGGAAAATGGACCTTCACAAAATCGAGTTACGTACATTTTCACTATACCCAATTTGTGTGCTGTAAAGCGTGGCATTTTCAACATTCCCGTTTTTATGGGAGGATGTCGTCAATGTTGTGTAATGATTAGACAACACAGTGGGAAAAATTCAATTTTGACAAAAAGGTTAGGAAAATCAGATTTTCATGCGGTTTTTGACTTACTGGCACAGTGTAAACTTGGCCTTCAATAAATTAAAGACATTGGTGGTATGAGATTTCAGCCAATCAGCACCTCTGAAAGAGTAACACACCTGTGGCAGCATTGTGTAATGATATTACTTCGCGGAGTACTATTTTGAACTAATATTATTAAAGCTGTGAATTATTTTGTAAACTTTCATAATTATTATTTTTTAAGTGAAATATGTCAACTATACCAATAGTACTACTCTTATATACCGAACTTTGCTCAATTTTGCCGACTGTTGTTAAGAAAATTGACTTCCTGTTTGTGGGTAAATTAGCAAGGGACTGTAGTGTAAGGGTGTGCGCTTCCGGATAAAATTATGAATTTTTGCACACAAGAACTTTAGGCATTGTAATCCATAAATTGATTGGAAGCACTTGCAACCCCCGTTAATGGCCCCCAGCTTTGCTTTCAAGGTTATACAGGGGATCAAAAATTTAAAATGCTCTGAATGTTTAAAAGCACACCAATTGTGTTTGTCTGGTCCCAAGGATCAAGAAGGTACAGTTTACAATATATATAGCTTATAGTTCCGGAGTTATGATTGGTAAAAACTGTAAATAGTGAAAAAGTCAATTGGTTGTACATGGGTCAAAAGTTAAAAGTTGCTTTGATTCAGTTAAAATGTGGTTGCAAATTGTTCCCTAGCTTAAAGGATTGAAATAATGATATTTTTGTTTACCTTATTGTTATGCTTAGTTTCACACGTTATCCAACAAAATAGTTCACGGGTCAATAGAAAATCCAATAGCTAACAATAGCTGTTGACTTTATTCGCCATTTGGGTTAATAACCAGACACGTAAGATAGTCAAAAACTATTCCTACTTTATTCTATGAGCTAAACCAACAATTTGAACCACATTTTAAAAAAAAAAAATTGGAGGCAACTTTAATTTTTGACTCCTGTTACAAACCAGAATTGACATTTTTTACCATTTTTACAGTTTTTTACCCATAATTCCTAACCTATAAGCAAAGGTTAGTATAAAAACTATACCTTTTTGAATCCTGTAAACAGGACAAAAATCATGGTGTTCATTTCAACCACAATCGGAACATTGTAAAATTTAACCCTGTAAACTTGAAAGCAAAGCTGGGGGCCATGGAATGGTGAGTGCCAAGTGCTTCCATCAATTTTTTTGAGTATCAATGTATAAAGTACTTGTGACCAACAATTCACAATTTTATCGGATGTGCACCCCTGTACAAAATCTGTTCACTACAGTCCCCCACTAAATGTTCATTTTATCAAGTAGTGTGTGTATGTTAGTATATACCATTGCAGTGAGTGGTGTATATTGCGCACCCATGTGTCCTCTCAGATAGCTGGTGGCCAAGATATTGATTTTGTATACCGCTGGCTGCACAGGGTCAGTTTAGTGACCTATGCTATAATATGTATTTTTCTGCTTAAACAAAGAACCAAATATAATTATATGTTCTGGCCGTTCTCAGTTTGCATTTAAAAATACAACCAGTTGTTACAGGAAACACATTTAAACACAATTTAGCAGTAATTTATAACCAGATATTATGTATGATTAAAATCGTGTTACTTGTGTTAGGATGTACGAGCCACTACATTATTTATTGAAGATACCATATTCAAGTTACACTGCTGTTGTGGATGGGAATGATTAGTTTTATAGAATACAGAATTTTGGAGCTATAATAAGGTGTTTTTGAGGCCGCTATCAATTATCATTTTCCACCTAATGCAGTATGTTCTACTTCTCAACATAGGACGTCATGGTGAAGTCATAATGGGGCTGTGGTACTTATTTTGGTACCAGGGAAAGAAGAAACTCTAAGATATCCATGGTACACAAATTTACAGGAATCGGGTGTTCAGTAACGAAAATCACGGGGTGGGTGGTAACCCCCCCCCCCCCTTTCGGGATTTTGTTTACAAAAAAAATGGCTCAGGGTAGACGAGGGTTAACATTGCCGAATTTTTCCGACAAACGAAAATTCAAACAAAAACAGTGTATAAAAGGAATCAATGAATAAACACCCCCTTTCTATAAGGATTGGTTCAAGACTACTGGGACGTGGCGCACGGTACCTAGCTACATGCATAAATAATAGAGAATTGAAAAGCCCGCGCCTCAATAAGAATTCTTGCAGTTGAAGTCATCATCCTATTCCCATGTATAAAGAGAAATAAGAGAATGGTTGGAGTTCTGGAAATTCAAACTGTATTAGTAAACAAAACAATCGTCAATGACATCTTCAAGACCGATTTAAATTTTGTAAGTGTCTGCTTTTTACAAAGAAAAGTAAATAAGATGTTGATTTGACTTAACACTGGCAATTTAGAGACAAAATTGGCATTTTGAATTTGAAAAAAAAATGACTGATGGTGGCTTTAATACTTGGTTTATAACAGCTGATTCGACTGCTACCAACCTCAGTACTTTGGACACGGTGACTTGTAACACTATTGTCATATCTGCGGGGTTTCTTGGAAAATTCCCACGGATATCGAATCAACCTTTGACATAAGATCCTTGTATTCTCCAACAGAAGAGGTAAGGTTTTCTCTAACATGCCAGCCTTGCCCAATTTATGAGATTTTCTGAACATGCACCTAAGTACGGTATTTGGTTAATTTGCCCCCCCCCCCATAAAATGTAAACATCTGTGTGCTGAAGGATAGCCTATATTACCCCAATCATAAAAAAATAGAAAAAAGTTAGAAAAGGAACGTGGTAAACATGCATTTACAAATAACACAAAAACAGCCAAGATCGGAATTTTACAAATATTAATTATTTATTTACAAGTAACACAAAACCGCAAGATCGGAATAAACTAAAATTTCGTAATTACCTATCTGGGCCCACTTTTTTCCCCTGGGATTCACGATGATTCCATAGTGTGATATCTCTTTGGACCGTAATTGGGTGCCTATATATGGCAAGTACATAATTTACGCTTTAATTAAAGATATTCGTCTCAAATGATGGAGAAAAGACTAGATTGTAATTTGGTTTATTGTTTTTAAATCCAAAAATTCTTAGGCAGCAGATACATCGCATATTACATTGTTACAAAAAAACTATGGATTCGAAACCGGGAATCTCATGATCTTAAGTTTAATGCTCTATCTGTCGGCCACTATAGACTTGCCTGACCAATTTGGTGTCAAATTAGATATTTAAAAGAGTATAAGTTATGGATATATATCATTTAAGTATGGCCTTCATCTCGATAGGGATGAGTTAGATTCATTATCTGATATATAAAACCGAAATTAAAGACTGTTTACCACAACTCTGGGTTATCAAATGACACACATAAAATGCAATGCTGCCCATTCCTTTTGCATATGAGCAAAATAATTAATGCGCCCGCCAATTGTAATTGTATATGTTGGGTCAATGTAAAATCATATTTGAACCAATAGGTTGTTGTGTTGGCTGACTATCCGCATGAGTCCTTGAAAGAACATGTCTTAACTGAGATATAGTATGTACAAAAACAATTTTGTTAATGGGTGCCATAATACAGGCCCACGCTAACCTCCGTCGTCCTACATCCTAACAATTTAAGACTTAAGCCCCGCTGGTACACCGTCAAGCCCAACGGTGGCCCCGTCCTTGGAACCCACTCATAACACATATCAAACCCACAAAACAAAACCGAAACCCATAATGGGTCCCTTATAGTAAACCCATGATAAGCCCAATAAGAAGCCCCTCATGTACCCCTTGAAAACCTATAATGATCCCATATAGGGAACCCACTGAAAATCAAAATAAGAAGCCCATCATGTGTCCCTTGAAAACCTACAATGGCCCATATAAAGAACCCAACTGAAAGCCCCAAGGAGTGAAGCCCATCACTGCCACACCGATTGAAACCGACATGTTCGCCATAGCCCTAAAATCACTAAAACCAACCCACTTTTACCCCACTTTTTTCCAAAATTTTTGGGCAAAATCCTATCCTCCATTTCAGGGGATTTCAAATCGCGGCCTACCAACCACCGTAGCAGCGACAGCTTTTTCAGCAACACCACAACTCTTCCGTCCAAAGGCCACTTTTCCGCCAACGGCTGTTTGAGCCTATGAATTCATATTTTTTATTAGCCCAATTTCAAACTGAGTGCAGTATTCAAAATGAACCATAAGGATATAAAACTGACGTCATCCATACTAAAAAATAGCGATCGATTGTATGATCCACCGCGTTTTAGCCCATTTAATTCATCATAGGGATGTGCCGATATTTTGAGCGAATCGCGAATTTCGGCATATTTCGTATAAATGTGGTGAATACTGACTTATTTCGTGTTCCTACTTAGGAAAGGACATTGAATATTACCTTTAATCTTACCTCTTTGGTATGATATAACTATATGTACAACAACGGGTTCCAATTAACACTGGCGCCAAAAATATTTGAATTTAGTCTGAATTAGTTAAAATAGCCGGCCATGTTTAAATTGAGTCTAAGTGGCTTACTTTTTACTGACTATCTTGCTTGAATTAGCCTGAAGTTGTCCCGTATATTCAGAGGGATAGTTGGAATGACTGCAGTATTTTGAAAAACAAGCAGTGTGGTCTGCATACACTTTGGGCGCCAATATGGGAGAATTTAGTCTAAATGATTAATGATATAAATATCTTGAAATGTTATGCAATTATGTCAAATTTGGCTATAGGTTTACTAATATATGCCTAACAACTATGAGTGGTATTGCTAATCGGCTGAGATGGGCCGACAAACCGAAATCAATTAGCACGACAAAAACGTCGTCCTGCTTAGATTTTTTGGCGGCAAATATGTGAATTTAGATAAAAGAGCTAATAGGCTAATGTAACAAATTTATCATTTTGACTCCACAACTTTTCATTAATATATGCTATTCATGCTATGAGTGAGCGCAGTACCGGTGAGAATGGGCCGAACAACCGAAATCACTGTTAACGAACAAAATGTGTTGTGTGCTTGAATTTTTTTGCGCCAAATATGTGAATTTAGGATAAATGAGCTCAAATAGGCTACATGTAACAAATTTTATCATATTTGCTCTATTTTCACTAATAAATGGCCATATAAGCTATGAGTGGTAACCGCAGTAATCGGTGAGATGGCCGCACAACCGAAATCCAATTTACGACAAAACGTCCGTGTCTGCATTAGTATTTTTGGCGCCAAAATTGTTGCATTTAGGCAATACTTAGCTAAATAGGCGACATGGTAACAAATTTAGTCAAATTTTGCTCTATTTTCATTAATAATATGCCTATTCCTATGAGTGGTATCGCAGTTATCGGTTAAGATGGGCCGTACAAACCGAATCAAATTAACTACAAAATTCTTCTGCTTAGATTTTTTGCGCCAAAATATGTTGAATTTGTCTAAGATGAGATAAAAAAAAATAACATGGCTACCGTGTGCAATTAATTTTGGTTATATTTTTCACTAAGTAATACGGCTATATACATAATTTGCCATGCTTTGTATTTCGGAGAGATCTTTTTGACTCGCCCCTGCAGCCGGCCCGTTTAGTTTATACTGGATATTTATCGTGTTTTGAAATTGTATCCTTGCGAGGAATTGTAGGCCTACCTGGTTCAAGTTCAATCCTCAAGACTTCGCCTATGCTCTGTTTTGTTGACATGGTGACTTCCTCATGACTCGTCCAGGTCGGGCGTGGTGTGCACCAAAATCAAAGCTCACAATTCACACCCTATTTTTTCATGTTTTTTGGTTAGTCATAAGCTAGTCAGTCAATATGATTTATTAAACAATGGTCAATTTATGATTTCCTTAAAAACAATATAAGCTTGTTTTGTCGTATGCTAGCAATATAAGTTCTACGCCAATTTTGATATCTGTAGACCTTCGTACGCGGTACGTCACGTACCACCGCCGAACAGCAATGCAATTTTTACTTGAGGTTTCAGAGGCGGCGTTTCTTTGACTAAACCAATCGAGTACCTAATAATCAGCTGGTCCCTAATTTGCTAAAAATAAGCGAATTTCAACAATGAGGGAAGGGGGTGATTTTGCAAATAATAAAACATACCTTCCAAACAGCCGTGCCCAGTGAGACCAGGAAGCGGTAAACCCTCTGGAGACTTTTTGTTGAAATGGCTACGTACGATGACATTTCACCTCCAAATGTTCGCTTAGAGAATCTAGGGGGATTTTCAGCGACCAATGAAGTTGTCCGCTAATGGAAAAAAATTCTCTGCCGTGGCCCGGTTACGTGACTTTTCACCCATAGTCGGTTTAATAACCTAGAGCGCTTTAAACCGCTGACCAGGAAGCGGTGCGTCTCTGGACTTTAGTTCATTTTTTAAAAGACACATGCTGTGGTTTACCTAGTAACTTTTTCACCGAAAGATCTAGGGCACTTTTCCCGCTGAATACGAAGCCGTCCGCCCTGGACTTAGTTCAATTTATGAGGTCTACATACCGTGGCCGGGCTAAGGGTGACTTTTCACAGAAAGATTCTACTAGGGACGACTTTGCGCTTAACAAGGATCGGTCCGCTCTGGACTTTAGTTCATTTTTTGAGTCTACAACTGCCCGTGCCGGGCTATGTGCACTTTTTTTCATCCACAGAAAATCTAGGGCGACTTCGCTGAACAATGAAGCGGGTCCGCTCCTCTGGACTTTAGTTCATTTATGAAGTCTACAACCGTGGCCATGGCAGGTGACTTTTTCACAGAAAGAGTTCTAGGAGCGCGCTTTCCGCCGCTGACCAAGGAACCGGTCCGCGCTGGACTTAGTTCCTTTTTGAAGTCTACATGCCGTTGCCTGGCTAGGGGACTTTTCACAGAAAGATCTAGGCGACTTTCCGCTGAACAAGGAAGCGGTCCGATCTGGACTTAGTTTCATCATTTTGAATCTACATGCCGTGGCCCGGGCTGGTGCCTTTTCACAGAAAAGATCTAGGGCGACTTTCCCGCTCAATACCGACGCAGTGGTCCGCTCTGGTCTTAGTCATTTTTTTTGATTCTACATATGCCGTGGCCGGGCTAGGTGACTTTCCACAGACAGATCTGGCGACTTTTCCGCTGAACAAGGAGCGGTCCGCTCTGGCTTAGTTCTTTATGAACGTCTACATGCCGTGGCCCGTGCTAGGTGACTTTTCACCAAGAGATCTAGGGCGACTTTCCGCTGAACAAGGAGCGGTCCGCTCTGGACTTAGTTCATTTGAAAGTCTACATGCCGTGGCCGGGCTAGGTGACTTTTCACAGACAGATCAAGGGCGACTTTTCGCTCCCGCTGAACATGCAGCGGTCCGCTCGGGACTTAGTTCATTTTTAAGTCTACAATGCCGTGGCGTGCTAGTTGACTTTTCACAGAAAGATCTAGGGCGACTTTTCCGCTGACAAGGAAGCGGTCTCGCTCTGGACTTATTTCATTTTGGAAGTCTCCATGCCGATGGACCGGGCTAGGAGGCTTTTCACAGAATATCTAGGGCGACTTTCCGCTGAACAATGAAGCGGATCCGCTCTGGACTAGTTCATTTTGAAAAGTCTACAGGCCGTGGCCCTGCTAGGTGACTTTTTACCAAAAGATCTAGGGCGACATTTCCGCTGACCAGGAAGCGGTCCGCTCTGGACTTATCATTTTTGAAAAGTCTACATTCCGTGTTGCCTCGACTAGGTGACTTTTCCACCGAAAGATCTGGGCGACTTTCCGCTGAACCAGGAAGCGTTCCGCTCTGCTTGACTGATTTTTTTTTTTTTCTGAACCTATGGACTTAGTTCATTTTTGAAATGTTCTGAGATGTACGTGCACCCTCTCTATAGTATACGTTCTGGCGCGACCCTCTTTGCTATCCTTAGAATAAACTTCATAGCGATGCCCAGGATTACCCTCAACTGACTTGTGCAGTTTGTTGTCCAGATAACGCATAAATGCATTATCACGCACATCTCTAAAACTTTAGATAGACCCTTAACACTTATCCTACTATGGTTCCCGGAACCGAACGGTGGCCAACATTTTTCTTGCGGACTACTCAACGGGTAGTCTCCGGCCCAATAAATATGTGATTTTCCGTGGCCCAAGCTAATTTTTGCTGGCCGTGGCCCGGCCACTGAAAGGGTAACATGACACAGTTTCAAAAATGAACAAAGTCGCTACGACCGCTTCGAAAGGTTCGCTGCCGTGGGCCTGCTAAGGTTTGGATCGTGCGGTAATCGCCACCACTTCTTCGCCCGGGAATCACCCGGAGCTACTAAAAAAAATGTTGGCCACCCTGCCGGTTTCCGCAAACCAACTTAATAGGGTTTTGAGGGAAAAAACTCATGTATGAAAGAGTGCCGGGCCTGCCACGTTTCTGATCGCAGACACACACGGTCGGACGTGGTTCAGGTATGACGCTGTAGAAATGAATGGGCCATTGGCGCCCAACTGCCGGGGACCAGAACGTATAACTATAGTGAGTATATCCTTGTTTTGCACGGACTGGCCCGGGGCGTGGTTTGTGGTCTGAGCGGCTAGAGTGTTTTGCGCCAACATTTTTTGTAGCCGGCAGACGGGGGGGCGTTTTCCCACTATAGTGGATTTACCGAGGAGCGCTCTCCGCTGGAGAGGCTAAAATTGGACGTGTGCGTATGCGAATAATCTGTTTTGATCTAGGTACGCTTTCGTAGCGTTACATTGTTTTGGGACAAAAATGTCGCATGCGCAGAGGTAAAACAAGGCGGCCTGTACGGCTTTTTGGCCTGGTTCGGACCAGAACTTATACTCTACATGGTCGGGTCACTGCAGTGGGACTTTGAAAAATGACAAGGTCCGGAAGGCGGGAACCAGTTACACACATGTAGCGGCGATTTCCAGTTAAAGATCAAGGAAGCAGACCGCTCTGGTCTTAGTGTTTTTTTGCCACCCATTAACTAATGGCCTGTTGGATCTAGGGCAAATTTTTTTCCCGCTAAAATACCGAGGCAGTGGGTCCGCTCTGGACTTTGTTATTTTGTCAAAGTCCGGAGCGGACGCAGTTTTACAACCGCATGTATGCCGCGATTTTCGCTCAAGATCAAGGAACGACCGCTCCCTTTGGGACTAGTTTTTTTTTCACCCTTAACTATGGCTTTTGGATCTAGGGCCATTTCCGCGTAAAGACCGAGGCATTGGTCCCGCTCTGGCTTAGTCAATTTGTTTCAAAAGTGGACTTAAGTCAATTTTCGAAAGAGGACCTTTTTTCCATTTTTCAATGTAAGATTTTAAAAATTGGATTTTTAGTGAACGGCCGGCCGCATCTGAATTTTCCATTTTCACCGGAAGTAGTCACGTTTGGAAAGAATTTTGGACGGTGAAAAAGATTCCGTTTCCATCATGTGACCGACCGGGCTCCATCACGTGACCGGTACTTGCATTCCAAGGTATAAAAATATAAAATCAGTTTTCAGGTAAGTATCAGAGGGCTCAGTGGATAGAGGGCCGATGGACCGAAGCGACCAACGCTACACCTACCCGCTAGGATTCCGGATTTCCAGGTTTCGAAGTCCCACTCAGGTAATTCCATTTTTTGTTCTTTTTCTTTTTTTCGCATACCTTTTCTCACGTTATAACCCGTTTGATGAAGCTGCGCTGACGCGGACCCCACTCTGGTAACCGACTTTAAGAGAGAGCCACTGACATGATG
Source organism: Ophioderma brevispina (assembly GCA_023653785.1). NCBI lineage: Eukaryota > Metazoa > Echinodermata > Ophiuroidea > Amphilepidida > Ophiodermatidae > Ophioderma > Ophioderma brevispina. Next base: position 41,938 of record JAMKCH010072251.1, read on the forward strand.
AGCCTTAGGATCAGAATGATTTTTATCTGATGATCACGCGCAAGCCAGCCCACCACGACAGAAGGGTGCCGAGTTCTAGACCCGGGCCAGAAAATGACCTGAAAGTCGAGGACGCGATTGACTGCTGACCCTTCTAAGGACGATCTCGGATTGGACGCCACATTGAACCCCGGTGCGAGGACACGTGTTCCGCGGTACCTGCCCGAGTGGACCGACCGTTGACGCTGACCAACAGACGAGTCCCCTGGACGATTTTGCGGAGTTTTTCTCTCTTAACTCTTCCAGGAGATCGCCGACGGGACAAACCCCGATGAAAAAGAGGGGTGAAAAGATACATCGTCGCCGAAATACGCGCGTGGGTTTGTATCCATCTGGTGAGGGTCTTATTCGCTGGCGAACTCCAAGGCTTAGTGGTCACCCATCCGTGTTTACGAAACCCGATGATTTGCCATGCGATGGGTAAAACGCGTTTTGAAATCCTGCTGGGTATCATCTCTTGTGCAACATCACTACCGACCCAAGAGATGATTGCAAACCAGGAGAAAGAGCATAAGTTCAATTACATCCGAAAGCATCGCTGGATAGAGTCCAGTCCGGCTGGGACACTGTTCGCGGAATTGCCAGAGAAATATCACTGACCTGCATCCGCAACTATCTCTCGATGAAGGCCTGGTGCCGTACAAGGGGCCTTACGTTGGCTTCCGAAAATCGAATGCCAACCATCCTACAGCCAGGGCTGCAGAATTTACTCATTAAGCAATGGGACACTGGAGACATGTTCAACTTTACTGCCTATGCAACCTTCAAAACACACGCGCGGAAAGTCGTGGATTCCGCGCTCGAGGTGACATCGAGTCACCACAACAAGTTCATCAAATTTAAGGCGAACAGGTTTACGGAACTCCATATCCATTAGCCCAGGAACTGTTGAGCGCGATACCTATCAACGGGGGCCGTGAAAGAGAATGCACGGGGACAGCCGACTGCCTTCTCAAAAGATAGCCGCAAAAACCCCCGAGCCGATGTCATCAAGAACCTGGAAAGACCCGCGTGGCACTTTTTTAATGTTCGGCAATGGGCGCAAACGTTCCCTTGTGGAAAGACATTAAGGTGGTCCCACTAATTTTAAACTGCGCATAACGGGTACGGCGATGCCAATGATCCCGAGAAGAACAGCGGCCTCCGGCTCACTCAAGTCCTCTAAAAGAAAGAGTCGCACATATCGGCCGCTCCGCGCCCGTAATTGTTTGAATACAATATAAGTAAACAGGAGCGGCGTTGACAAAGCTGATCAGTAACGTCATACACCTCCTGCGGGAGAAAGAGTCAGCACTGGTGGAAGCAGGTGCTTTACTTTCTTGGTCGATATCAGCCGGGTCAATGCCTGCTTTGTTCCAATCGTGTCCACAATGCGGCGGCAAACCCGAGCTGCTGATAACATTGATCGCCATTCGAAGTTTTATCCTCAAACTGGCCGAGGAGCTCCTTGCCGGTTTCGGCCGGCGGCAGTTCCCCCACGACCTGATAGTAAGGCACATGCCTCAACCAATAAAGAAGGGGGGGGCCGGGCATGAGCTTGTGGAATACGAGAAGATGCATCCGGCGCCCCTGTCGGAGAGCCATACACTCAGAAAAACGACTGCTTCAGGAAGGGCGAAGCGGACGAAGTTCGGTGTGGCAGAACGTGCGGGTTGCATCTCTCTGTCGGGTGGGAGTGCTTTTTTCGTAACCATCGGCTTTCCTCTTTGCTCAGCTTTTGCAGCCTTGAATTGAGCGAACACCTCGCGTCCAAAACATCGTGCATGTTGAGCAAGCATTTTTGACGAATGACGGGACGCCTAAGGTAAGGTTTTGCCCGAATGATAGGGCACCCTGCCTTGCTAACCTTGTCCGCTGACTTACTCGACAAATGACATTGAACGTGCCGCAGCGTTGTGCCGAATACACCAGTGCACCGCGTGTAGTTCTAAACTTGACTATAGGCCGACGGCATACAGTGTTGTGCCTAGCGATTAGTGCACCACTGCACTAATGACATTTGACATTTAAGATCGCTTAATGTTACACAGATGTTGTGCTGATTAAGAGAGCAACCATCTGTTTATTTGCTTGACCGGACCACTTTTTTACTTTAACTGATCTGCCCTAACCCTTCGAGCGGCCGGCTGTCTAACCATCAACTAAACATCAAAGACTTGTACTTCAATTCCTCAGCTAGCTACTGCTACCTCTCCAGTCCCAACCGCAATCGCTTCAATGCTGCTACCACACAAGTCCAGCCTACATCTACCGTTTGAACCTTGGCCAATAAAAACCACACTGGAGGCCGTCATCCGACTTATTTGGATCCTGTACCCGGCATGACTAGAATGGGCTGGGCCCTATCCATCTCCCGGATATATATGTACCAACCCTGCGCCGTGGTGCGTTGGTTTAACCATCAGTTCCAAATACAACCTAACTGCTACCATTCAAGACTTGCAGCCTGGATCTATGCTACCCGACAGAAGTGCAGAGCCCGAATACTACCAGCAAACCCAATCCATCTTATCATGAAAGTCGTGAAAACAGATGTTTGAAACCATTAATTCAAAAGAAAGACACATGTCCCTGACCACAATTCCAACCTTATATTTCATAAAATAAAACAACAAATTCCCTCTAGTTAGCAAAAAGGTTAAATTAAATAAACCTGTAGGCCTAACATTACGGTAAACTGCAGCCGCCCCTTACAGCGTGCGGCCGCCCGTAGTTTTTACGTCAATGAGGTCAGTTTAGCCGGGTTTCAAGTTCAGGGGTTGCGACCGGTAAGGTTAGTGGTTGGGACCGGTTCATGCAATAGACCCATCATTACGGTAAACAGCAACGCGCCTTAATAGGCGTTCGGCCTCCCCTTAGTTATCGTCAGTGAGGGGTCATTTAGCTGGTCAAGGTCAGGGGTTGCGACCAGGTAAAAGGTTAGTGGTTGGAACCGATTTCATATGCAATAAAGGCCAACATTACGGAAACAGCAAACGGCGTCTAACCGCTTGCGTCGCCCCTTAGTTATAACCGTCAAGTGATGGGTCAGTTAGCTGTGGTCAAGGTCAAGGGTTGTTTACGGGTAAAGGTTTTAGTGGTTGGGACGTTCCATTCAATAGGCCGCAACCTTACGTTAAAACAGCACGCGGCTTAACAGGCCGTGTGGTCGTCCCTTAGTTACCGTCCAGTGAGGGGTCCGTTAGCTTGGTCAAGGTCAGGGGTTGCGACCGGGTAAAGGTTAGTGGTTGGGACGGATTCATGCCATAGGCCCAACATTACGGTAAAACAGCACGCTGATTTAAACGGCGCATAACGGGTATCACGATGATCCCGAGAAGATCAGCCGGGCTTTCGGCTCACCAAAAGGCTCTAAGAAAGAGGCGCACATTATCGACGCTCCGCCGTAATTGTTGACTTACAATAAAGTACAGGAGCGGCGTGACAAAGTGATCAGTTACGTGCATCAACTCCTGCTGGAGAAAGAGTCAGCACTGGTGGAAGAGGGTGCTTTACTTCTTGGTAGATATCAGCCGGGTCCAATGCCTGGATTTGTTACAATCGTGTCACAATGCGGCGCAAACCCGGCTGCTGCTAAATTGATCGCCATTCGAGTTTATCCTCAAACTGGCCGTGGAGCTCTTGCCGGTTCCGCCGGCGGCCAGTTCCCCCTGGTCGACCTGTAGTAAGGCACAACCAATAGGGCCGGGCCATGAGCTGTTTGAACGACGCAAGAGGCATCCGGCACCTGTCGGAGATGCCAGACACTCGGAAGAACGACTGCCTCAGGAAGGGCGAGCGGACTAAGTTCCGGTGCAGAACGTGCGGGATCATCTCTGTCGGGTGGAGTGCTTTTTCGTAACCAATCGCTTCCTCACTTTGCTCAGCTTTTGCAGTTTGGAATTGAGCGACCACCTCGCGGTCCAACACAGCGTGCATGGAGCAAGCATGTTGACGAATGACGGACGCTAAGGGAAGGTTGGGCAGAATGATAGGGCACCCTGCCGTGCTAACTTTGTCCGCTGACTTACTCGGACAAATAACATTGAACGTGCCCGCAGCGGTGTGCCGAAAACACCAGTGCACCGCTGTAGTTCGAACATTGACTATAGGCCGACGCATACAGTGTGTGCGAGCGAGTAGGGCACCCAATGAAATAATACTTTGAAATTAGATCGCTAAATGTTTACACAAGATTGTGTGCTGAGTAAGAGAGCACAATCTGTTGTATTTGGCTTGACCGGACATTTTACTTTAAGTTTATCTGCCCTACCCTTACGACGGCCGGCGTCATTAAAGTCAAAACTAACATCAAAGACCTGTAAACGTCAACTCTCAGCTAGCTACTGCTACCTCTCCAGTACACGCAATTCGCTTCGATGCTGCTACCACACAAGTCCAGCATACATCTACCGTTTGAACCTGGCCATAAAACCACACATGGGAGGCCTTCATCCGACTGGTATTTGGATCCTGTACCGGCAAGGAACTGAATGTCTGGGCCCTATCCCTCAGGATAATATAGGTTCCTCTGCTCCGCGGTGCGTTGGTTTAACCAACATTTCCAAATACAAACTACTGCTACCATACCAGACTTGCAGCCTGGAGCCACTGCTACCACAGAAGTGCAGCCGCAATACTACCAGCAACACCAAATAAATCATTATTCAGAAAATGGTCGTGATAACCAGAATTTGAAACCTAATTCAAAAGAAAGAACACATTCCCTTGACCACAAATTCCATACAAGTATCATTGTCAGAAAAAATTATAAACAACAAATTCCCTCTAGTTAGCAAATGGTTAATAAAATAGACCTGTAGGCCGAACATTACTGTAAAATGCAGCGCCTTACCAGGCGTGCGGGCGCGCACCCTTAGTTCGCGTCAAGTGAGGGGGTCAGTAAGCCAGGGTGGGTGAAGGTCCGGGGTTGCGACCGTGTACGGAGGTTAGTGGTTGGGAACCGGTTCATGCAATAGACCCATCATTACGGTAAAACAGCAACGCGCCTTAATAGGCGTCGGCCGCCCCCTTAGTTATCGTCGAAGTGAGGGGTCAGTTTAGCTGGTTCAGGTCAGGGGTTGCGACCGGTAAGGTTAGTGGTTGGGACCGATTCATGCAATAGGCCCAACATTACGGTAAAACAGCACGCGCCTAACAGGCTGCGGTCGCCCCTTAGTTTTAACGTCATGATGGGTCCGTTAGCTGGGTCAAGGTCCGGGGTTGTGGACCGGTAACGTTAGTGGTTTTGACCGATTCATGCAATAAGCCCAACATTACGTTAAAACACACGCCCTTAAACAGGCGTGTGGTTCGTCCCCTTTAGGTTTACCGTCAAGTGAAGGGGTCAGTTATCTGGGTAAAGGTCAGGGGTTTCGACCGGGTAAGTGTTAGTGGTTGGACCGATTTCATGCATAGGCCCAACATTACGTTAAAACAGCACGCGACTTTACCAGGCGTGCGGTCGCCCCTAGGTTACCGCCAATGCAAGGTCAGTTGCCCGGGTTAAGTCAAAGTTTGCGACCGTGTAAAGGTCAGGGACTAGCACACTAGAAAGTTAACCGAAACACACACCTTTGCCCGGCTAGGTAGATAAGTTTCGTCGCTGCGTGGCCATGCTTGATTCCAATGTATCAATTATAAAATTCAATCAATTTTTCAGGTAAGTATCGGATGGCCCAGTGGATGCGCCGACGGACCCAAGACCGCCTAGGATTCCGGATTTCCATGTTCGAGTCTCATACAAGGTAAGTAATGTTTTCTTCTTTTTGGTCATCACTTTTTTTACTTCCCGCTCCCTTGGGGGAGGAGAAATGCCTGAGGGTGGGGAGTTATATTTTCGCTTCTTTTTCTTCTCCGGACTTCGAAAATTTCAGCGGGTTGTGACCTTGCCGTTGCCATGGCCCGGTTAGTCAAGGGTCACGTGCCCGGTCAAGGTCAGAGGTTGTGACCTGTTAATAGGTCAGGGCTGGGACCGAGTCATATTGTAAAAGTGCGGTCCGGCTTAGCCAATTCATTCCCCAAGAAATGACCGGTAGATTTATAATAATAAAGTGTTGGCACTACCGGGTTCCGCCAAACCTATTTAGGATTGGGTGTTTTAAGGTTCATATCTAATGTTTTAGAGGGTGCGTATCATGCCTAGTTTCTGACAACAAACTCGCAACAAGTCCGTTGACTGGGCCATCGCTATGAAAGTTGCTCTAAGGATGGAAAAGCGCCCGACCAGAACGGTATACTATAGGAGTGTAGTACATCTCAGACATTTAAAAAATGAACAAGTCCAGAGGTCAGAAAAACTAATCCCAGAGCGTATCGCGTCCTTGTTCAGCGGACATTCGCCCTAGATCTTTTGGTGAAAAGTCACCTAGCCGGGCCACGGTATGCAGACCTTGTTTTTTCAAAAAATAAACTAAGTCCAGAGCGGAACGCTTCCTGGTTCAGCGGAAAGTCGCCCTAGATCGTTTGGTAAAAATAACCTAGCCGGGCACTGATGTATACTTTTCAAAATAAACTAAGTCCAGCGCGGACCGCTTCCGATTGGTCAGCGGAAAGTCGCTCTAGATCTTTTGGGTGAAAAATCACGTAGCCGGGCACGGTAAGTAGACTTTTCAAAAAATAACTAAGTCCATAGCGGACCGCTTCCTTGGTCAGCGGAAAGTCGCTCTAGATCGTTTGGTGAAAGTCAACCTTAGCCGGGCCACGGTAATGCGACTTTTACAAATAAACTAATTCCAGAGCGACGCTTCCTTGGTCAGCGGAAAGTCGCCCTATAAGATCGTTTGGTAAAAGTACCCTACCTGGCCACGGTATGTATACTTTTCAAAATAAACTAGTCCCAGAGCGGACCGTTCCTGTCATCGGCAAATCGTTCCTAGATTATTAACCCAACTCTTGGGTGAAAAGTCCGTAGCCTGCCCGCAGCGAGATTTTTCCATAGCGGACCCTTCATTGGTCAGCTTAAATCCCCCTAGATCTACTAAGCGAACGTGGGTGAAATGTCACGTACGTAGCCAATTCAAAAATGAACTAATTAAGTCCAGAGCGGAAAGTCGCCCTAAATCTTTCGGTGAAAAGTCAACTAGCCCGGCACGGCCTGTAGACTTTTCAAAAATAAACTAAGTCCAGAGCGGACCGTTCCTTGGTCTTCACCTGACGTGGCCGGTGGACTTAGAGGAGCGTTCGCGCTGAATGCTAGTTCAAAAAACCACTAAGTACCAAAAAATTACTAAGCAGCGGTCGGGGCGCCCTACTCGAAATCGCAATCGTCAGGCGCAATAACGGGAAAAAAATTTCCTAGTACGGAGTTAGGTACGTAAGGGATATAGGAAACCCTTTGAAAGCCCAAGTAAAGAAGCCATGACTGACCCATTAAAACCTACAATGGTCCCATATAGAAAATCTACTGAAAGCCCAAGAATGAAGTCCACCATTTAGCTATAAGTTAACCAATCCTATCACTAAAACGTAGCTAAGCCTGCATATTTATGAAAACTCCTAATTCAACAGCGCCACCTACGTCAAGCTCCACACAGGAAGCAGAGACGAGTATGGAAGTGGTAGTCAATGTGTGAAGTGCTAAGGTTTTATAACGAAAATGTCTATTGAAGGTAGTGGAAACATCAAAAATATGCAGTTGTTTGATGATTTTTTTTTGGGGGGGGGTGATGCATGGCCATCCTGAATGAAGTATTCACGAAACTTTTCGTAACAAAATTTATTTTTCTGATAAACTCAGGTGTAATTGAATTTTTGAGCACCTGAAAAAACTGCGTCTGAGAAACCTAGAAATTAAAATTGCTGAACAAATTTTTTATAATATACCGAGAATTGTTTTTTATTTTATGACCAAAAATTCCTTCAGATTTAGATAATGTGGGTGATCCTGAATCGATATTTTGGTTTTATAACCTAATCATTAACAGTCAAATATGGCTTGCAAATACGGTTTCGATGTGCAATTGACGGTCAATGTGAGCCATTTCTTGAGAAAATTCTTAAAAAGACGAAATCGCATTTAAGTTTTTCGACTTCTTACTGGAAACAAAATACAAATTCAAATGATTCGGCAGGGGCTGATTGATGCACCACAAAAAAATAGATATCCCTGTTTAAAAGTAAATCTTGAAATAATTGACAAATAATTCTTGGATACGCAATTAAACAAGGACCATTTAAACAGCTACTCCATTTTTGATTCGCGACGCCATGTGCTATCGCAATCTCAGAAATAATATATAAAGAGAGAGAGAGAGAGAGAGAAATAATAAGTTAAATATATTCCACGCACAGGTCTACTTGAGATTTTAATATGTCGTTCAACGGTCTAATATTTTAAAAATAAGGGAAATAAATCTGAATTTTCCCTTCCTATTCCATTCTTTATCCTAAAGTGCACTGATTTTATTGAAAATTACATAAGTGTTATTTCGATTCCTTATATAGAAGCAAACCTTTGTCTCGTTCTGTATAAAGGGTTGTAGTTGATTGGGAGCTAGGGAGGGGGTTTCCCCTTGAAAAAAATGCCACAATTTGCTTTATAAATCACACTACTGTCAACGAGCTTCGGGTACAAGCGTTACGGTTATAATAGCTAATGCACCAGCGCTCCCTAACGGATGCATGAACATTCGCCATCTCTTGAGAAGGCCAGGGTTGGAATGATTTTATTCTCAAAGAGGAAAATCGCTTTGTACTCCGAATTTGGCAAGGACGAAAATAGGCTTGAAGATTCAAAAATAGGCACAAATGTGTGGACGTCTATACCATCCATAAAATCCTTTCCCTAATGTATATAAACAGTTCAAAAAAAGTAAGTCCCCCCCTGACAAATGTGCATTTTTTTCTGGACAAGTTAGGCTCCTTAACCTGTTACAAAAATGTAAAATGTACACGGAAATGTTACACATTTAATGGGCAAAAAGTTTCGCACAGCAGTTGACCTTCTCTCTGAAACGACGTCATTTATTAAATTTGATGACAAAATAAAAAATGGCACTTTTTTGCATAGGGCTTTAACAGTCGAGGAAAATCAAGTTTTAAAGATTTTTTTTAAATATTCTTTCCCATTACCGGAACATCCGATTCCATAAATTTGGTTTACCACATGGTAGCTTTGAGTTTCGTCTTTCCATTGGTTATCAAATTAAGTGGCCAACATTCCTATAATGACGTCACTATGACGTCATAAGTTGAGGAGAAGGAAAGTATCACAAATACTGGTATAGGGTGGAAAAATTGATTATTTCGCAATAGTTCCGGACTCAAAAAATTGCACTACAATATCTGAGTATTAATTAAAACTAGTCAGTATCTCATTAAAGAGAGCAAAAAACCGCTGTGGAAATCGGATATCCGAAACTTTTTTGGTGAAAAAAAAAACATTTCCCCTATTCTTTCACTGTGTACTATGGAAATTGGACAGTATGCTGACATGGAACTTTACTAACGTCAGGCCTGAAGTAATCAGGCATGTGGTACTTCCAATCTTTGGTAGCAATAGAAAGGACAGATAACCAATAGCTATCCATTAGGTACCAAATCCAGTGTCTGTAGTTTACTGCGTTGTACTCGGCATGTTGGTACTTCGCCGTTCGGGATTTTTCGTTGTTAAATCTATGCACGAATGCCACTTTTCAATTTCGTCATCAAATTTAATCAAAGTACATCATTTCAGGGAGAGGAGAATATGAACATTGTGTGATTTGTGTATGCACATAAAATGGGTAACATTGCAGTGAATATTTCACATTTTGTAACAGGTTAAGGAGCCTAACTTTCCAGAAAAGTGCACTTTGTCAGGGGGGACTATTTTTGAACTGTATACACAATTTCTTCTGCAAAAAAAGAAAAATTAAAAATGTGTTGAACTGAAAACTTTAAGCGTGACAACTCAAAACGTGACTTTTGTCGATTCGCCTCTTAGCAGAATCTATTAACACTTAAGGGGCCAAGGGGGGGGGGTCCTAGGGACCCTCCAAAATTTGTTTCGCGCTGGCCGCTTTACGCGTGGGTTTTTCCGACGAATTTGTTAATTGTCGACTTTTAAATGGCGCTTCTTTCATACCAAAAAATTAAAATCGGCCAAGCCGCTGATGAGTTAATTAGTGAGGTGCCCATGGACCCCCCTTGTGCACTAACGGAAGTCAACTGAGAATATTATAAAAATCCAAAGAACCCAAAGCAATTTTTTTTGCTGTTTGTTCACACCATAATATAAGTAACACAAATAATAGAAACATTAAAAATAATTAACCCTTATGTGCTAAAACAAACAATTTCGTGTGACGTTGCCCTAAACCGTTAATGTACAAAGTCTTGGGAAAATGATGGGTATTTTGCTACCACCCTTCAAAATACAATGATTCCTAATAAAACTTCATTTGTTTTTGTAAAATATATGTAATTTGGATCTTCTCGAGTAGATATAACATTCTAAAGAAGTTTTCAAAATGTTTGATGTAAAGCGCAAGGCTCAGTTGAATTTTCCGTCTTTTGACATGTTTCGCGTGTTTTGAAAACAATGTTTTTGCCCCTTCATTGGCATCCCAACTAAACAAATTTAATTTTTAGTGCTGTTGGGGTGTCTTAGACCCTTCCAGTGGTATAAATTTCGTACAAAAATTCCCTCGGGAAAGTGGTCCTTAGGGGGTCCCATGGACCCCCCCCCCCCCCCTTGGGCACCAAACGGGAGTAAAACCCCTTTGTCACTTAAGTGTTAACGGCATTTTCAGTAGCCCTATAGCATCTCACGCCCCCTTTAAAAAACCATCTCTGGTGTTGTAATTGAAATACCAATTGGTGGACAGCCAAAACGTCTATATTTATTAGATATTATGTAATAAGTATGAAAATACAGGATATTTGTAACGTAACTCCTAATAACAAAATCAATCCGATTTGGGTAGATTTGATTTGTAAACACATAGGTAGGTTTCCCCTGGTACCTAAGATGTTTAAAAATAAAGCATTTTCAATACCCCCCCCGACGTCTAACGATCCTCCTAAATCACGCTTTTTCTTTTCCTTATCTTTCTTTTTATTAAGGAGCCACTAATTTAAGCATCCAGGATCTATATTCATTCCATAATCACGTAATTACTAGAAATGTTATCAGTTCATACTACATATGCCATGTGTCCTAAGTGGGAAACCCCTTTCGTGACGCACAGATTGTTGTGAGAATTTCCCTTTTCCAATTTTGTGGTCCAACAACTTTGTCTTGCCAACATCAGAACTATGCAAAAGCATAAATTTTTGGAAAGCTTATAAAATAAGGATTCCAATGGCATCAAAATATACTTGATATTCAGGGTGTACAAGTAGATATACAGGGTGTAACAAGTAAATGTTAAAGAAAAAAGGGGTTGCCCTGTGAAATTTTGATTTCCTTTCAGAAGAATTTGATGCACTTGGGGACCACACAATTGAAAAGAACACTAAAAGAGCTTTCAGAAAATATATAGTTTATATAGGGTGCAGTGATTCCTTACGTGTACATGGTTGACTTAAATAACCTTCGTTATGAAAAAATGCTAATTAATGCAAGTTTTATTTACTACTGTTAATTAGTTCATTCCTTCCTTTAAAATGGTGTACATATGTGTACTAACTTGATAGCATACATTGAATCTTTGTTTGATGATTTTTGACCATTTAGATAGTAATTTACAAAATATTAGTTTACACTATATTTTACAAGCTTTTACACAGAGGTCTATGGGAAGACCATTTTGAAGCTCGTTATTTTGCTTATTAAGTCTAATTAATGCAAGTTAGATCATTACCTTGTTCCATGTTTTTAATTGCTGCAATGTCCAAGATTAAGTATACATAAAAAGAATATCCATCCTGCACAATTAATAAGTAATAATTATGTTTTTCATAATTTTGCTCAGCAAACTTGAATTTTCCCATAGACTTTCTATGGTACCGTGCCCTCACACAGCCGTGCCCTCACATCCTCCACTCTGCATGCTCGTTAGTATAATTGATCATAAAATTAATTAGCATCAAAGGAGAAACCTGAATTTGGTGTCATATGAAAGAAGAAAAACTAGGCTTTAAAAAAAGACCAAAAAAGAAGGGTGTAGGTATTCATCTTCATTTTGAAAATACCATTATCATTTCATATTTTTATGAAAAATGTCACACCTCCACCATATTGAGGTTCCCAACTTATGACGCATGGCAGTATAACATTTAGCCAATAATCTTTATATTTATATTTAACCCTCCTCTGTGTGAGCCATTTTGTAACAAAGTGGTTGGCACCCTCTGTGATTTTCACCCGTTTCCTATAAATTTGGCACCACAGTATAGCTTAGAGTTTCTTCTTTTCATTGGTATCAAAAAGTGTCAACATTGCCAATATGACGTCATTATGGCGTCGAGGAAAGTATGATATTTCACAATTTTACTGACTCAAAAACATTATTATAGCACTAAAACGCTCTGAGCATATGAAACTAGTCATTTTCCATCAAGTAGAGCCCAGAACCGGTGTAAAAATCGGATATTTCTAACTGAGAAATCAATTTCCCCTATTCTACACTGTCTACTTTGGAAATTGACATGTTTACTTACATGCGAACATTATGGAAATAAATCTTAATTTTCGTTCCTATTCCACTCTTTATCCTTAAAGTGCACTGATTTTATTGAAAATTTACGTAAGTTGTTATTTCGATTCCTAATATAGAAGCAAAACCTGTGGAAATTGACATGTTTGCTTACATGCGAACATTATGACGTCATTCTGACGTAATTTTAGGGGTGCCGGTACTGAATTTGGTACCAATAGAAAGAGGAGGATCATCTATCAGACATATTAGTACTTCCCTCTCGAATGGGATGGTTGCCATTCCCATCCATCACTTTGGGGTCACCCTGTATCTTAACATTCAGACATGCATTTTTTTCTTTGCTTCAGATAATGTTTTGCCTGCAATCAAGTTAGACTACTTTGAAGATCCGGTGAGATCAACAACTAACAGTCCGCCCCATGGACAAGGTGTAAATGTTGACAATGGAAGGCGTTGCACATTCATAAACAAACGTTTGCGTCGGGGAAGAATATAGAAATGTAATGCAAATGATGGGTGCAAGTTTTCAAGTTGATTATAAGTAGATTATTTCGCATTAATATACCTTCCCGTTGTATTGCAAGGGAATAGCCATTTGAAAGTTTAGTCTTATTTTATACCTATACATTGCTTATAGTTTGAAATATTATCCTCACGAGTAGAATTTTAGGTTGTTGTCTAAATCTAACATATACCCACCCATGTCCGTTTGCTTCTGGATAACTGTAACTTATATAGCGACAGAACTTTAGTAAACAATAAGGGCTAATCCCATACTCATGCTATCGCGTGAGGTACGATTTGTGATATTTTTTTTTTCTTGAAAGTACGATAACTAGCGAAAGGAAATATGTTATCAAGCTGGTATTTATTTCTATTCCTTTTTGTCGCAAAATGCGCAGTGGCGGCAGTAAATAACTTTGTTAATCCATGCATTGATACCAATGTCAATATCACAACAGAACCAGTTATCATTAACTCCACAGAATTAGCACCTTTTCATTGTTCTGCGCCTCTTTATTTAACCGAAGGAAATGCTATGTCAGTAGAGCCATTGTATGCAAGTAGGGATAACGGTTATTCTTACCTTTATGGTGAGCAGTTAGATAATTCAAGTAGCCAGTGTCTTAAAAAATATGTTTTAATTTATTTAGATTTAACCCCATGTATTGCTTATATTACGTCAACGATATACAAACTGCATATGAGAAATGTACATTTGAGTTTGAATTTGCAGGGACGAAAGGTATCACCCATGAATTGCCAAAACATTTCTGAGCATGAAGCACTGTTATCTGAGGATGATATTTTACCAAGATGCAGTACCGCCGGATATGATTTCGTAAGAGAAGGTTACATAAACTGGCAATCGTACACTGCGTATGACCTAAAGTGTGTTAAAGGGTGTTTTTGCATCCTCGGCTACAGAAACTGGACCCAACTCTGTGAAAGATCCGAGAAACTAGTAACTCTTATTGTTTATAATCCTGATATAGAACAGTTGTCGTTCTATGGTACCAATTTAAACAACATAACTAACGATGCGTTTATAGGTCTTGGTACTTTAACACACTTAAAACTTTCCAAAAATAACCTGACATCATTGTGTGAGGGCACATTTGAAGCCATGGTTCATTTGGTAGTACTAGAGCTTGGTTTCAATCAAATTAAGTCAATGCCTGATGGCATATTTGATGGTTTGTATCAGTTGAAGTCTCTTCATCTTTATTCTAATTGGCTAGGGTCACTCTCTAGTGAAATATTTGATGATCTGACTCAGCTAGATGATCTTCTTCTTGAGGACAATTGTCTTAAGGAACTGCCTTCAGCTATTTTTAGTGGTTTAGCTCACTTGCGTACCATTTACCTCGATAACAATCAACTGATGTCATTGTATAATGACACCTTTAACGGTTTGGTGAAGTTGTATGTGCTTTCTCTTGACTACAATCAGCTGAAGACATTACCAGAAGGGATGTTTGGTGATTTGGTTAATTTGGAATACCTTTATCTTGCATATAATACGCTAGCATCATTACCTAGTGACGCATTTAATAGTTTATATCAGGTGAAGCGAATTGACTTAAAAAACAACAACATTATCACACTACCAAATGACACATTTGGGAAACTTTTAAATTTGACGACGCTCTATCTACAAAATAACCAACTGCTAACTTTACCAAAAGATGTATTTCAAAACCTGTTCTCATTGCGATGTTTGGATCTTGCCAATAATTCCTTAATGATATTGTCCAGTCACATATTTGAGCATTTACCGAATGTCAGAGAACTGTTTCTAAACAATAATCAGCTGTTCGACCTACCAGATAACGTTTTCGAAAATGTAACGGCCTTAGGGCACTTGGATTTGAGTAATAACATCTTAACAGAATTGCATTTTGAATTCTCTCACCCATTATTTCATTTACGGATTTTAAATGTCTCAAATAATAAGTTATTATCTTTGCCACAAATCAATTCACTTTTAAATTTACAAATAGTCGATGTTAGCTATAACAAGTTGTCAAATTTGGAACCAAATGCTTTGGGAACTGATGCAAGCATTATTTTCCTTTCTTTAAATAATAATAACATAGCTGAACCCCCACGTGATTTTTTGAACAACTACCTAATTTAAAGGTTCTTTTCTTGAATAATAATTTGATACGCTACATTAAACCAAATGCATTCAAAAAACAAGATAATATGACTACACTTACAATAGCTAACAACCAGGTATACAAAATTGCTCCGGGTTCGTTTTCTGGCCTGCCAAGCCTTATAAACCTGGAATTCCAACAAAACAAAATAAAATTCTTACCCGGACGCGCCTTCAGTCATTTAAACAAGCTACGATTCATCAATGTCTCAAATAATTATATCCAAAAGATCGAAGCAGAAGTATTTTACAAAACAAACCTTCAAGTTATAGATTTAAGAGCTAACAATTTATTTCTTGTCACAAAATCTTCGTTTGCAGGAACAGAAAACGCAATAATATTGGTCAGTAAAAGTGAAACATGTTGCTTTGTTTCCTATAAGAAATGCAAATCTGAGAATCCCCGATCGCAATATCTCTCCTGTAACAGAATGGTCCCTGGCATACCATTGCAATTGTCTATGTGGGTTCTGGGCGTACTAACCATTATTTTGAACGGGTCGGTATTTTTTCTTCGTTGTCTTGATAAGCAATTCAAAGACGTTCAAACATTACTAATTTCTCACCTGTCAATGTCGGATTTTCTTATGGGCGTTAGTATGGTTTTGTTAGCTGTTGCCGATGCATATTATGGTGACTATTTTCCATATTATTCTGAACAATGGAGGACGGGCCTTCTCTGCAAATTAATTAGCATACTTTCATTTTTGTCAAACGAGGTGTCAGTATTACTAATCACCATGATTAGTTTTGATAGATTTCAGGCTGTGAAGTACCCGTTCAGCAGCAAACGCTTGCAATCAAAGTCTAGAAAGATATGTTTGGCAGTAATTTGGTCGATTGGAATAATATTAAGTGTTATCCCTGTGGGTCTATCAAACACCTTTACTGATGTTTATGAGCTCTCTGAAGTCTGTGTTGGAATTCCTCTAGTAAGAAGACCGATAACTTTAACCAAAAATAGTTTTATTCGTGTAAATCAAACAGTGCCCCATATGTCATATTATTTACCTTACGATTACCAAAGTAGTTCTCTTGAGATCTACAACAAACAAATATCAACCCTTGCTATCCACATATATAACATAGTCATTGGACATCAAGTAGCCGCGTATTTTTACATCATTGTTTTCATCGGCATCAACCTTATTTGTTTACTCCTAGTTGCCGTGTTTTATATACACATTTTCAATACTGTAAGAAAAACGGCAAAGAAAGCTGGACGAAAACCAGACGGAACGCAAGAAATGCGTAGAACTATTAAGATGTCTGCCGTTGTGTTGACGGATTTTTGCACATGGGTTCCACTCCTTCTGGTGTGCATTCTTGCACAGTGTGGAGTCATTACAGTGCAACCAGTGACGTATGCTTGGGCTGTTGCATTTATTTTACCTATCAATTCAGCTATTAATCCATTTCTTTATACCCTGATAACTCTTATTGAAGAAAGAAAGAAATAACGATTGTTACGACATCTTATAGAAGCCAAGATCAGATATACATTTTAAACATAAATGAGCATTGCGCACAGTACAAGTATATTTGAAATGTGCTTACTTTGTACTTATAGTGTGCTTATTGTGTACTTATTTAGTAATATGCACGAAGTAAGTACATTCTGAATGTACTTATTTCTATCTTCATCAAGTTTTCATGTACTTACTTTCTACTTAAAATGTACTTATCTGGGAACTTGGACATAATTTTCATAAAAATGTAATTGAAATGTGCTTGCAATGTACTTACTTTGTGCTTATAATGTACTTATCTGGGACTTAGACAAAGTTTTAATGGAAATATATGTGAACTGTGCTCAGAATGTACTTACTTTGTGCTTATAATGTACTTATCTGGACTTAGTTTTTCCATAAACCACTAGGAAGTACTTAAAATGTTTTTAATTTTGACTTAGATTTTCCTGAAGCGACTGGGTGTACTTGCAATGTGCTTAGTTTAGAATTAGAGCTTTACTAAAGGGTTTCAGGATGAACTTGCAATATGCTTACTTTTATATTGGTATTTCAGTGTATTGGAGATGTGCTTAAATTGTGCTTACATTTATGGTCACATGACAAGGTCATATGGCTCGGTCTTCAACTGCTTTTTAACATTTAAAATTAGACGTAGCAGTTACAAGGTTTGATGCCTGATGTGAATTGGCAATATAGCAAGTGAGTTTTGGTGCTAAACATTAGTAGATGTTAACAAGCCTGCATGCACTGGTGGTGGATATACAAGCTATTCAATGCGGTACATAACTAACAAGTAAATGTTGAACAAAAGTACAAATATTTCATTTATTCAGTTGATTCTATAGCGTACGGAAATGACCCTGAATAAAGGTACGCACGTGTCAATTTATGAAAATAGCTGTTTTTGGTGGATTATCATTACAAATTCTGGAGAGAAATCGTACTCACTGGTTCTTCGCATCTGGCGTCCACTGAGAGAGAGTTTAAATTTTCTATTCTATTTTCATTAATTCGTCAGTGGCGCATCGAAGGCTCGTTACGGCAATGACCAGCATTGTCGGGACAGAAAAATTCTATCAAAATTGTAAAATGTTCAATCTTTAATGTATATATGGCATATTTGTTTGGATTTATATATGTTAACTTTATTTATTCACTGGTATCTAAACATATTTTCAGAAAGAAAATGTATCGGAACCAATTTTTGCAACAATTGGAATTTTCACGCGTAACCATCGGGACATCGATTTTCCAGGGGTCATCAAACTTTAAAAGACGATATGAGGTCACACTAAACGGTATTTCTCTGAGATTTCATGATTTTTATTAGGGATTATATATATTTATATAAATACACAAAAATAAATCTCAAAAATCAATTATTTTTCCATTTATATAAATTGAAGTACAGGGACAAGAAAGTAGACACTTAGCGAAGAATCACCCTTGTGTGTGTTGACTGTTATGGCGCTCTGAGTTCTCTTGAAGATTTTGCGCCTTATAAGAACTATTTATTATTATTATTATTATTATTGTATGCATGCTCATGGTCAAAGATGTGCATATAGGCCACACTATTATAATACTATTGTACTATACTGGCAATCTGTAGTGAGCTAATACAGGGAAGTACAGGGACAAGAAAGTAGACACTTAGCGAAGAATCATCCTTGTGTGTGTTGACTGTTATGGCGCTCTGAGTTCTCTTGAAGATTTTGCGCCTTATAAGAACTATTTATTATTATTATTATTGTATGCATGCTCATGATCAAAGATGTGCATATAGGCCACACTATTATAATACTGTTCTACTATACCGGCAATCTGTAGTGAGCTAATGTTAAAGCTGCAAAATACTAGTATGGCAGTAATTGGTATCCTTTACACAGTGCTGTGTGAAATCTCGGATTTTGTAGTATTTGGTATTTAAGAGCGTGCATGTTTTGAGACACATAATCATTGAACTCATAGTTATAGTACTGGCGGCAGTGATCTAGTGGTAATTTTTTTACGTATACTAATTTTTCTGCGTATATTCCTTTATGTCGAAAGTTCAAAACACCAAGGAGAAGACAAGGCAAACAAACTACGTTTACAACGGTAGTTCAGTGTATTGGAGATGTGCTCCACACACAAACTAGTCTTACATTGGATTTAGTGCTTTTCTGCACACTTGACAATATAACAGTGTAAGCAACTTATAGGCCTAAATTGTACTAACCCAATTTAATATATTCTTGCCCCTTGAAACTATATGTGCCCCCCTCCCCAGTAAAAGCAGGTTACGCCACTGTAGCATTTTCTTAAATGTACTTGTTATTCAATGTACATATTTTAAAGTACATACTTTGAGTGTGCTTAAAATATGCTTGCTAAGACACATTTCAAACCTCGATATTTGGAACAGCAGCAATCACATTGCAATCACAGTGTAAGTACATTTCACGAGTGTAGTTAAAATGTACTTGCTAAGACACATTCCAAACCTCGATATTTGGAACAGCGGGAAGCACATTACAAGTACAGTGTAAATACATATCTTGAGTGCGCTTAAAATGTACTTGCTAAGACACATTTCAAACCTCGATATTTGCTTGCTAAGACACATTTCAAACCTCGATATTTGGAACAGCAGCAATCACATTGCAATCACAGTGTAAGTACATATGAGTGACCATTACATTTTGCGCAAAATGTACTTGCATTGTACTTAGTTTTAGAATTATGTACTTACACTGTGCTTACTTGATAAGCAAGTCAAATTAAGCACATTACTAGCACAATGTAAGCACACATTGTACTTGGATTGTACTTAATTTCTCTGTACTTACATTGTGCTTAACCCTCGTCTTACCAAGGGGGGGGGGGGGACCACCCCCTACTGAACTTTGCTCCGGTGCGCTAAAATGACAAAATTTTGCGTAAAAAGCTTCCGGGTAATCGTTTTCTCATCCTTTCCGGTCATTTTAGCGAAAAAAATGTGAAGGTAGCACCTTCACCGGGGTTAGGGTATGCCGTCAAAGTCTAAGGGTACGGGGGAGGGGGTAGGGTGGTTGCCACCCAAGAATATTTTGTAGTACATTTTTGAAATTATTATGCATAGTATTGCTCTAAAACTCTATATTTATGTAAAACTAGTCAATTGCCATCATTTAGAGCTGAAAACCGCATGAAAATCCGATATTCCTAACTTTTTTAGCGCAAAATCGGATTTTCGCCTATTTTCTGTGGAAAATGCCCAATTTGACCGACTCGCGGACGTTATGACGTCATTGTGACGCCATACTAGGTATGTTAGTACTTATTTTGGTATCAATGGAAATAGGAGGAGACAAGAGCTATCCATTAGTATCAAATCATAAGCATCGAGTGCTTTACAATGAATTCTTGAGGGGGGGTTGGTAACCCCCCCCCCCCCCTTGGTTAACCGTGTTACAAAAAAAGACGAGGGTTAATATGTACTTGTCGTTCCAAATATCGAAGTTTGGAAAATAAGTACATTGCAAGTACTGTGCTTGCAATTTATTTGAATGTTACTTATTGTTTACTTACATGTTATTGTGTGCACATATCAGCAAGAATAAATGGCTATGGTTCTTTGATTTAAAAGCAATTTTTCGGACGACTTCCGTTAGTGCCCAATGGCAGGGTTTCATGTGAACCCTACTAATCAATACTCATTATTATTCATTTTATTTTTGGTATGAAAAAGAGAGCTTAAAAGTCAGACCATTACAAAAAAAAACACCTGAAGCTCATACGTAAAACGGCAAGCGCGAAACAATTGTTGGGCACTATAGGAACCCCCCTGCACCAAAACATGAACTTTTCCATTTACAAACATTGTTGGCGATTTTTTATTTAAAGGTGCGTGTTCCGAGCGCCTTTGGGACCCCCTGATTTACCCGGAAGTAGTATCAATTTTGAATCAGATGAAAGGCCGTATTTTTCTCATTGTCGTCCTGGAGTTTGAGCTTCGAATCTATTTCATTCCAAGATATAAAAAAAAAAACTACGAAAACGCCGTTTAGTGGTTAACCATCAATATTAGCTAATATTAGCACAGTAAATTGACTCGGGCTTTGCAACATGCATTATTGCGTCTACCATCAAAACCGCAAGTTTGTTTCCTCTTTCCCCGGTACTTGATGGGGTGTATGTGCAAGTGCCAGGCTCTCAGATCAAGAACACACATACACATAAATCAGAATAACCACCTTTAATATACCGTACATTAATTGAGGGCGATTTCACCTACCTCACGGGGGGGGGGGGGTGATTTTGAAAACTGTTATACGTATATATAACGGCAACCTACATACATTACCATTTTGTGGTTTTATTTTACAGCATTTACTAAAAACTCATTAATGTAGTAATGCAGCTAGTTCAACGTATATTTTTTTTCAGAATAAAGTCAAATATGTCTAAATATTTATTAGGACGACCTTTGCGGGAGTACCAAACTTTCTGTTTCTTTTTCCATTTTTATCAAATAACATTGTGTCCTAGTACAGTACACATCAAAGTGCAAATTGTATAAATACGGAAGTGCATGACTGTTTTTCTATATTAGAGGAGCGAATATGTAGAACTATTTTTTGTGAAAATACCAATTGTTCCATGTTAAATTTCGAGTAATGAAAGCAAATATTTTCGCGGGCTCTTGGAATGTCCCTTTAAACGCATACGCAATTCTACCCCACCCTACCTTTGTACAGGCCTGATATCAGGCCTGTACAAAGGTAGGGTGGGGTAAGCTGAACCCTAAATAACGGTCCTTATCTTGAGTTAACACTCCTTATCTGGAGATTTAGAGCAAAACTGAACCCTAAATAACGGACCCTATCTGGAGATAACAAATCCCAAATTAACAAACACCCTCCGTTAAACTGGAGATATAACGCTTCGTTAACTGGAGATAAGAAAGCTGAACCCCAAACAACGGTCCTTACCACCTGAGGTTAACAAAGCGAACCCCAAATAACGGTCCCTACGTTAACCATGCTTATCTCGAGATAAGAAAGCTGAAACCCCGCAATAACGGTCCTTATCTTGGTTAACAAAGCTGAACCCCAAACAAAGCGGTCCTTATTCTAGGGTTAACAAAGCTGAATCCCAAATAATTGTCCTTATCTCTAGATAACAACGCTGAACCCCAAATAATGGTTCTTATCTGGGGTTAAAAGCTTTCTCTAGATAGGAACACCTTATCTAGGGATAAGGCCCCTTATCTCAAAATATAACGCCTCATTACTCAAGTACCCAAAGCTGAACCCCAAATAAACGACCCTTATCTCGGTTAACAAAGCCGAACTCCAAATAACGGTCGTTCAGCTTTGTTTATCTCAGAAGAGAGTTGTTAACCTCAGATAAGGACCGTTATTTTGGTTTCACAGCTTTGTTATCTCAGATAAGTCTTGTTTACCTCCTAATAAGGAACGTTATTTGGCGTTAGCTTTCTTAACCCTAGATATGGGCCGTTATTTTGTGGGGTTTCACTTTGTTTAACCAAAAAACCATTAAGGACCGTTATTTAGTGTTCAGCTTTGCTAACGCTAGATAAGGAGTGTTAATTCCATATAAGGTGCGTTATTTGGGGTTCAGCTTCTTATCTGGAGAGAAGGGCCTTTCTCGAGATAAGAGACCTAAACCCGAGATAAGCTATGTTAACACCATATAAGGGTCGTTATTTGGGGTTCAGCTGGGCTTCTATTAGGTAGGCATTCCAAAAAAAAAAAACCGGTTCGAAAACAATGAGGGTGCTTCTCTAGTGAAAATGTCCTATGTCTCTTTTAAAAAACTGGCCAAAAATGATAATATGTGTGAGCGACGAAATTGTTTATTTCATACATTATAACGTTTTAGGAACGATATGGGAAGTTGTAGACTGTTATACAGCTAACGTCCTAATTAAATTTAAACAGTGTCGATGGTAAGTTGAACCCAGCAGGGTTCAAAGAAGATACGCATCTCTATTAATTCTTTGTTGCAGTAAGTGTCACGTACGCGGACAGTAATGACAAAATATACGATTTTGTCTTATATGTTGCTTCTGGTCTTATCATTTGACGGGTAATGTTAGGACCACCTGTACTTGTTACAGATTTCAAAACATCGGTATTTTGATGGTTTTTTCGGATTTTCAGATTTAGCAAATAACTGAGAGTGCCTTGAAACCAGTCTATTAACGTATGTCCTCCGAAGTGATTAAAACAAAAATCAACCTTAACTGCTCATTGTTAATTTAAAGGTGCCGTCTGAATATAGAGAGCGTACTACTGGGCCAAAAAAATATTCATTTTATTTTTGGTATGAAAAGGAGAGCTTAAAAGTCAGACCATTACAAAAAAACCACCTGAAGCTCATACGTAAAACGGCAAGCGCGAACCAATTTTTTGGGCACTATAGGAACCCTGTCACCAAACATGAACTTGTACAGATAGGCATACAAAACATTTGTGCGATTTTTATTTAAAGATGCGTGTTCCGATCGCCTTTGGGACCCCCCTGATTTACCCGGAAGTAGTATCAATTTTGATATCAGATGAAAGGCCGTATTTTTCTCATTGTCGTCCTGAAATTTAAGCCCTCAAATCCATTTCATTCCCAAGATATAAACAAAAAAACGCCGTTTTATTGGTTAACCATCAATATTAGCTAATATTAGCACAGTATTGAATAGGGCTTTGCAACATGCATTATTGCGTCTACCATCAAAACCGCAAGTTTGTTTCCCACGGTACTTGATGGGGTGTATGTGCAAGTGCCAGGCTCTCATATCAAGTAGAGAACACAATACACATAAATCGGAATAACCACCTTTAATATACCGTACATTAATTGAGGGCGATTTCACCTACCTCACGGGGGGGGGGGTGATTTGAACTGTTATACGGCACATACAATACATTACCATTTTAGTGGTTTTATTTTAAAGCATTTACTAAAAACTCATTAATGTAGTACAGCTAGTTCAACGTATATTTTTTTTTCAGAATAAAGTCAAATATGTCTAAATATTTATTATGACGACTTTTGCGGGAGGTACCAAACGTCTGTTTCTGTTTCATTTTATGTCAAAGAAACATTGTGTCAATAGTACAGTACACATCAAAGTGCAAATTGTATAAATACGGAAGTGCATGACTGTTTTTCTATATTAGAGGAGCGAATATGTAGAACTATTTTTTGTGAAAATACTAAATTGTCCATGTTAATTTCGATTACATGAAAGCTAAATGATTCCCGGCTTTTGAATGCCTTTACGCATACCAAATTCTAACCCATTCAATCAGGCCTGTACAAAGGTAGGGTGGGGTAAGCTGAACCCTAAATAACGGTCCTTATCTTGAGTTAACACTCCTTATCTGGAGTTAGCAAAACTGAACCCTAAATAACGGACCCTATCTGGAGATAACAAATCACCAAATAACACTCCGTTAACTGGAGATAACGCTTCGTTAACTGGAGATAAGAAAGCTGAACCCCAAATAACGCGTCTTATCTGGGGTTAACAAAGCTGAACCCCAAATAACGCGTCTTATCTGGGGTTAACAAAGCTTATCTCGAGATAAGAAAGCTGAACCCTAAATAACGGTCCTTATCTTGGGTTAACAAAGCTGAACCCCAAACAACGGTCCTTATTCTAGGGTTAACAAAGCTGAATCCCAAATAATGGTCCTTATCTCTAGATAACAAAGCTGAACCCCAAATAATGGTTCTTATCTGGGGTTAACAAAGCTTATCTCTAGATAGGAAACCTTATGTAGGGATAAGGCCCCTTATCTCAAAATAACGCTCAGTTAACTCAAGGTAACAAAGCTGAACCCCAAATAACGATCCTTATCTCGGGTTAACAAAGCCGAACTCCAAATAACGGTCGTTCAGCTTTGTTATCTCCAGAAAGAGAGTGTTAACTCAAGATAAGGACCGTTATTTTGGTTTCAGCTTTGTTATCTCTAGATAAGCTTTGTTAACTCTATATAAGGACCGTTATTTGGGGTTCAGCTTTCTTAACCCTAGATAAGGGCCGTTATTTGGGGTTCAGCTTTGTTAACCCAAGATAAGGACCGTTATTTAGGGTTCAGCTTTGCTAACCCTACATAAGGAGTGTTAGCTCCAGATAAGGTGCGTTATTTGGGGTTCAGCTTTCTTATCTGGAGATAAGGGTGCCTTATCTCGAGATAAGAGACCTAAACCCGAGATAAGCTATGTTAACACCAGATAAGGGTCGTTATTTGGGGTTCAGCTCTGCTTCCATTGGTAGGCATTCCAAAAAAAAAACCCGGGTTCGAAAATAAATGAGGGTGCTTCTTTATGAAAATGTCCTCATGTCTCTTTAAAAAATGGCCAAAATGATAATATGTGTGAGCGACGAAATGTTATTTCAACATTATAACGTTTTAGGAACGATATGGGAAGGTTTTAGAGATGTTATACAGCTAACGTCCTAATAAATTTAAAAAGTGTCGACGCTTTACGTAGTTTAAACGTAAAACACAAACGTTCAAATGAACAAAGATACACTTTATCACACCATTTCTAACGTTGCCACACCCTTATTTTGCTAGCTGGGAGCTATCCATATCTTTGGGAATCACCTTGCACCTTACGCCGGAAAAGACGATTTTAGTAAGATGTGAAAAATAGAAGTGAGTTAGCACACCCTTCGGTAGACGAGAATTAAGATAGATATCGTTCATTGAAATCAAACATTTGCTTAAAATTGTTTCGCCGTTTGTTTTTTCATAGTTTGTCTTCCTATTTGAATCTGAAAAGTTTCGCAATTCCAACTCGTATGCGAGGATTTGTTGCTACATAAAGAAGTTGATTGATAGCTGCATTGGCGTAGAATATATAACACGTCACGATGCGCGTTCTTTTTAAAGTGCTAACCGTAAATATTACTGCCATGAATATTGTGGTGAAATAAGGAACCCAGCAAATTGACGAAATCCCGACAATAAAGGAGAGCGTAATAGCAGCCGGACGGTGCTTTAAAATACTGGTTGTTCCCTGTGGATGGTAAGTTGAACGGGGAAAATTATCCGGTGCATTTTCGCCGTTTTCCTGTGGCAATGCCGATGCAGTGCTAACGCTACTTTCATGTTCAACCGATGCCCAATTTCGCGGTAATCCTCGTGACCATTTTAGTATGTTAGAGTAGAGTTTGGAGTTGAAATAGATCACTAACATAATTGGCATTTATCATGTCGTAAATTACGTGTTCGGATTGATATAAACTAGTGAGAACTATAGTCGACAAAACTCTCCGTGAACAAATCATATCCAACGAAAGTGCTGGTGTAGCGAATAATATTTACAGTCCAAACCAAAACTGACAGTGCAAGACATTTTTAAGTGATTGAAGTTTGTCATATTCCATCCCTTTAGTAACTTATCAGTTCAATAGAACAAACCGATACGTAGCATTCACTGAAATCCATGATTAACCAGAACTTACAGACAGCCTCACCGAGACGCCACAGCCCAGTCTCTTAATGTCTTTATTTAATGTTACGCCGTTTGTGTTTTCATGGTTCATCTTCCTATTTGAATCTGAAAAGTTTCGCAATTCCAACTCGTATGCGGGGATTTGTTGCTACATAAAGAAGTGGATTGATAGCTGAATTGGCGTAGAATATATAACATGTCACGATGCGCGTCCTTGTTGAAGTGCTAACCTTAAATATTACTGCCAGGAATATTGTGGTGAAATAAGGAACCCAGCAAATTGACGAAATCCCGACAATAAAGGAGAGCGTAATAGCAGCCCGCCGGTGCTTTAAAATACTGGTTGTTCCCTGTGAATGGTGAGCTGAACGGGGAAAATTATCCTGTGCATCTTCGCCGTTTTCCTGTGGCAGTGCCGATGCAGTGCTAACGCTACTTTCAGGTTCAACCGATGCCCAATTTCGCGGTAATCCTCGTGACCGTTTTAGTATGTTAGAGTAGAGTTTGGAGTTGAAATAAATCACTAACATAATTGGCATTATATTAGAGGTTATCATGTCGTAAATTACGTGTCCGGATTGATATAAAACGGCGCTATCGCAGTGAGAACTATAGTCAATAAAACTCTCCGTGAACAAATCATATCCAACGAAAGCGCAGGTGTAGCGAATAATATTTACCATCCACACCAAAACTGACAGTGCAAGACATTTTTTAAATGACTGAAGTTTGTCATATTCCATCCCTTTAGTGACGAGTAAATATCTGTCGTAACTTATTAGTACAATAGCCCAAACCGATACGTAGCATTCACTGAAATCCATGATTAACCAGAACTTACAGACAGCCTCTCCGAAACGCCACAGCCCAGTCTCTCGATAAAGGTTATAGAATGGAATAGATATACAGCCTACTAGTAGGTCTGCTATAGCGAGGTTAAGAATGAATAGGTTTGCGATTTTACCTCGAAGATGCTGATCGCGAATAAAAACTATGATAACAAGAGTGTTCCCAACAAGAGTAAATATCGAAAGACTCCAGAGAAAAATCTGAATGACCACTTCAACCACTGGTGAATTATTACCACGCCACAGATATGTAACTTCGCTGGTCGTGCTTTCCATTTTTTGTTCCCGTTTCTTGCAAATAAGATTTTTAAGTAACGATTTTGTAGCTGCAATTGGATCCACGAACTAATAACAGTTACTATGTACATAGGCTCAGGTAATTGGATGTCAATGTCACGTGAAGGGCACATGTGACGTATATAGACCGTTGATTAAATATCAGGAAAGATTAATTATTCTAAATTTCGGTTAATAATCCTTAATACTTCTTGATTTAAAGAGACACATTTCGGAGAATATAACGAACATTGCACCTTAATACACTGTATTCCGTTATTTGTAATTTTATTTTGAATGTTAAATGTTAAAGACACTATCCGTGATTCATTCAAAAGGTCAAAATAATTGAAATTTACAGGAATAACTTTAAAGTGAAGGATATGTCTGTAGAAGTAAATAAATGTCAGTATTTATATAGCGCTTTATACAAGCATGGACATAATAGAGAGAAGGACAACCAACGCGAAAACCACCAATTACCTAATTCGATTACCCATTCATCTCGACAAAAGCTAGGCACTCGATGTGTATTCATGTGCATACACCGAGGACCGTTTGTGTCTAAGCTCTTTGCAGCAGTCGATTCAGTGACTACGGGAGAAAGGCTGTCCACAAA
This sequence comes from Ophioderma brevispina, assembly GCA_023653785.1. NCBI lineage: Eukaryota > Metazoa > Echinodermata > Ophiuroidea > Amphilepidida > Ophiodermatidae > Ophioderma > Ophioderma brevispina. Next base: position 69,873 of record JAMKCH010072251.1, read on the forward strand.
ACTTGTAATTGACCGGAGTTGGAACCCTGACTGGAGAGTTTTTGATGAAAATGCACAGTAAATTCAATTTCATTTGTTTGGGCAAGTTGTTGTCACCAAAGAGAATCTGTTCAGGAAAAATACCGAACCCCCATTAAAATCCGTCATTCCTTTGTGGGCTACCGGACTTGTATAAAAAAGCTTGCATATTTTGGTTGATTTTGTTGACCCGTAATATTAGAAAATCTTGTGAAAATAATATGAAAATGTTCCGATCACTTCCGACTCTTGGAGAAAAACGGTGTTATGAACAGTTCAATGTACCTTGTACAAAGTATAAACTTCTGAACTGGTTTAATTGTACATCGAAAACCCACAAATTGTAATATTTAATCTTCCGGTATGTGTGAATTTGGTTACCGCATGGCTGTTTGATAGCCGATACCATGTCGAACTAATTCCAAAAGTCAGGTCTCATCTGAACTATGAATGTGATAAGTCATAATTTATACCAAATAAATGTGTAAATTATAAAGTAATTAACCCTCGTCTTCCGCGAAGAGGGGGGGGGGGGGGTTGTTACCAACACTTTCTATTCTTTTGACCTACACACACCCGGTGTCAAATGAGTTAATGTATTGACCATTTTATGCTCTTTATGCCCACTATTAAATAAACCCTCCGGGGTGGTATAGGAAGGTAAAGGGTGATCCCAAGTGGTGGAAAGGGTGTGGTAATCACCTCCCATAGGCGTAAATCCGGGGGGATGGTGGGGATAATCTCTCCCCCATTTTTGAGAGGGGGGATGGTCAATACGATATCCCCCAATGTATACCCATTCACGTGTTTTTGACCCAAAATAAACCTTGTATTTACCATAATAGTTAAAAATGGTAAATTTCCGGCGCTGTTTGCGCGCATTTTGTTAAAAATTACAATATATTTTAAATGATTTAGCTTCTAAAGGCAAACATTGTTTAGCGCGCTAGTAATGGATCTTTTCGCCAAAACCCATTCATCCATAAATTTTCTCATCAACCCATCCCCCAATGTCAAAACGAAATTTAAGCCACTGCCCCCCCCCCCCCCCCCTTGCAGGGAGGGAAATCCAACCACGCCAGTTACGAACACAGGAATATCACAGAACATTTGATTTTAGTGCATATAGATGAGGCTCCTCTCTTTCCTTTGATACCAAATGAGTACAACACATACTAACATCTCATAATGACGTCATAATGTCTCTATGATGGAAAATGTTTAAGGGTTACAATGATATTTTTGAGCCAGTAAATTGCACAAAAATATCAATGTTTCTTCTAATGCAGTATTTTAAACTTTATTACATTATGACGTAATAGTGACGTCTCGTTAGTTTCTACATATTTTGATACAATGGAGGAAAGAGTAAAAGTGAATGAAATTCTAAGCTATACTGTGAGGTACAAAATTTATAGGAATTGGAGTTCCCTAAAGAAAAATTCAAGCGAAGGCCGGTCAGCCCTCCTGTGGGAGGGTGATTTTTGATTATCGCATTATCTTAAGCCGGTATAAATGGTGATTTAATAACAAAGGCGGCAACTATAGGGCTTGAACTAGTGCCTGTTTTGGTCCTTCCCTTTACGTCCATGATAAAGTTAAGTCTCAAGAGGTTTACATTTATTCACCTGTCACTAGGATAATTCAACTATTGAAAATTCGGCAACCAATTATAACGGCGCACAAAATGACTACGCTAACCGTCCATGTACACCGGGGTGAAGTGAAACAACTAAGATAAAGTCTTGCCCAAGGGAAACGCACGTTGTCCACGGCGGAAGCTCAGAACTCACAACCTAACAATCGTGGGTCCTGACATTTTTTGCCACTGGAATGCAGTGGGACTGCACCTTTTACAAACTGAAGAATTGACAGAAAAGGAAAAGGGATAAACCAGCCGGGTTCAAAGATACGAATCTCTATTTCAATTACTTGCTGTAGTAAGGTGTCCGTACGGGCAGTTTGACGTAAAAAGATCCGATTTTAGTATTATATGTGTCTGGTCTTATCATTTGCCAGGTATGTAGGAACACCCTGTAGTGTAGAGCAAAAATCTGTATTTGATGGTTTTTTTCGTTCAGATTTAGCAATCACTGAGAGTGGCCTTGAAAACCATCTATTAACGTATGTCATCCGAAAGTGTTATTAAACAAACAATTAGTAGCATCTATTCTCGCTCACCTCGGTAGGTGTTCTGCAACAGAAAGAAAGCAAAAACTTTATGAAATTTGTATGGTTTATACCATCATACCCATTTAAGTTAGTATTTAATACTTGTATCATGGCCACCGCGTTTGTCCACTGGTTTGTTTAACGGCCCAATCGATGATCTGAGTTTCGCATACGACTAAGTACTGACCAATAAGGCCCAAATGTTGCCGCAGCTTACTCGTGCACATGCTGTTTAGAAAACACAATTGATGGGCCGGGATCTACACTACGCGGCGGGTATTTCGCAGCGACCTCAGTGGAAAGAGTAATCTGTGTTTATTCAAGAGTAAAAAATGCATTCTCCATTGTGTTATATTGAATGACAAAACCTGTGCTATATGCAAAATCACTCTAATAGCTGAATATTCACGGGTTATGTGTTATGTGGTGCAAGCTAAAGATTGCATCATTGATGAAGTCTTAGTGATGAGATCCGCATTGGAGTAATGTTAGGTCTATGTTTATGCACTCATGAGGTTCTATGCTTACATGTATTTTAGATATTGCTGGAATCTAACTAGAGAACAATATAAATATTACTGAGCTTGCTAAGTATAAGAATTGGTAGATCTGTGCAATACCAGAAATAGTATTTTAGATACCACATAAGCGTAAAGGTTATTTTATCTGCTGTCATCTTTGCATGCGAAAGAGTTTCAGTTTTGGAATTAAATGATCCCAGTTTGTGTTCCTATAAGTGAAAATTTGCGACAGACAGGCTTTGTGGAATACTTAACTTTGGGTCGTCCATGGACCTATGAACTCGATCCTCATCGTGAACTGCTGGACAAGTTAAAGATTTTCAGGACTGCTCCAAAAAAGGAATACACGAGGAATATAAGGAAGAAGATTCCGTTGTATACAGGTCAAAATTATTAAGTCCCACCTGACAAAGGTACATGTTTCTGTTACATAAATGTAAAATGTACATTGCAATGTTACACATTTAATGTGCAAAAAAAAATCACACAACAGTTAATCTTCTCCTTGAAATGACGTCATTTATTAAATTTGATGAAATGGCGTCATTTATTAAATTTGATGAAATGGCGTCATTTATTAAATTTGATGAAATGGCGTCATTTATTAAATTTGATGACGAATTAAAATGACACTTCGTGGATTGGGATTTTACAATAGAGAAAATTCCGGAGAGAAGTATCAACATGTCTAGCACAACACTGGAATACCACAGACACTTGATGCCTAGAATTACGTCAGAATGACGTTCTAAAGTCCACATGTCAGCAAAACTGTAAATTTCCATACACAGTGTAGAATAGGGGAACATTCTACACTATGTACTATGGAAATTGACTGACATGTGAACTTTATAACGTTATTCTGGTTCGTGCATGTACAGTCAAGGGAAACCCGGAAAGAGCAATACGCTGTGACACGAGGTTCCGATAGCCCATGTGAAAGTGAATGGAGCAATACTGAATATCGGAACTAGCAACGGTATAATGTTTTGAAGTGTGGTTTGCCTTGTGCATATTAGCACCGTTAAGAACACTAAAGACGATGTCAGAACTAAACTGCTGACATTTCCGCTAATATGGACTTTGATCTATTTCAATACAAATTGCAATTGTCTAGAAAAAAATCTGAGGAACATGCGGATGAAATGTAATTTGAGATTTTGAGACAAGTGTTTGCCCTTTCTGTGTTTTGGTATAGCTCTATACAGCAATAGAGGTAACCCAAAGTCCCAACCAATGTTAATTATATTAAGCAGGGGTAACTCTGTTAATGCTGTCATACATTGATGTTGTGAAGAAGTTCGCAAGTGACATGGATGTTCAAACGAACTTGCTGACAGAATTTGTTCACAAGAAGATCAAGAAGTTGCGCAACAGTCTACGCGACACTACTACCGCCACTCTGTCTGATCAACTAACAGGGTCATGTCAAAGCAACTTCAGCTAATTTTCTACCGTGTCTGAAGAGGGGGTCTCTTAAAACTATATGGCCGGTATTCACAAAAACGGGTTAACTTTAACCCAGGGTTAAACAGGGTTAAGTCCACGATCATGGGTTAAATTCATGTTATCCTCTATGGGATATTTAACCCAGGGTTAAAATTAACACTGGATTAAAGTTAACCCGCTTTTGTGAATACCGGTGTAAAGAAACTGAGTGTCCTATCTATAAAATTGTCCGGTAGGACAGCAGGTTTCAGAGACTGGGCGTCCTACGGACGCCCAGTCTCTGAAACCTGCTGTCTGTCCTATGGACACCCTGAAACCTACTGTCCGTCGGACTCTCGCTCTTTATAATGTACCGTTGTCCGTGGGACCATCGGTCTTTGTAACCTACTGTCTGTAGGACACTCACTCACTGCGACCTGATGTCCTATGGACATCATTATCGGATATTAGCTGTCCTATACAGACTATTGCTGAAGATATTGAAATGAAGTTATACTGTATCTTAAACAAATTAATGTCTATGACGAGGACGCTCTATATTTGGGGGACACTCAATCATTACAGCTATCACGAATTGACTTCCCCCAGGTCCTAGGACTCTGTATTACTGTGACATGAGTCTATGCCCTTAATATATTTATAAATATTATATAGAACACTACCAGACGAAGTCATTTCGGTAATTAAATACAAGGCCGATTTCGATCAAGATCCCTGTGTGGTACAGCTGGTAAGAACCTTCAAACTACAAGTAAGTATAGTGTAGAATATCTTTGTATGTGTTATTTATGGGTATAATTAAGCACTGGTCGAGTCACCATCAATGCGCTACTCTTTCACACTTCATCGACTTACATTTGCGTTTAACCAATTTAGTGTAATAATTTTTGATTTTTTTTTTTGCCCTTGTATGTTTAATTTTGATGTCTTCAATTTCTTTAATGAGCTTTTCGAATATAAATTATTAATTACTTTTATCAGTAAGTGTCATTATAAATTACATTGGCATGATTAACCCTGGCTAGCAAAATAAGCTTTTCTCTTTGACCAGTTACAAAAGGAGTCCTTTATGATAATTTGAGAATACGGGATTCAAAAACATTGTTTTCAGTTCTTTTCGAAGTCAGTTTTGAAGGTTTCAAAATTCGAAATTAATTGCCATCATACAAAAAGTATGAACGATCTCTGGATTACATATTTTTCTTGATGCAGATATTCTATCTTTTTTTAATGGTTGCCCTTTTTCACACCCCCATGGTTGAAAAGCATGTTTTTTAAGTCTCCTTCGAAAGTTAAGTCCGATTTAGAGCCAGACTTCGGTTTAGGGTGGCAGTAGGAATTTTTCCTTCATATGTGGAATGATGTCACCAGTCATAGATGATGTCAACGGTCATCTGAGGCATGTCTTCTATGTGTATTTCCTGTATGTGTGGTGTGTTTGTGTTTTTTCAGTTTCTTTAGCTTGTTCGTTTTTTCACTCCTCTTTCGAAAGTTTAAGTCCGAGTTGTACAACCAGAATTGGGGTAATGTGCCATAGGGGTTCTTCATATTTTGGATGATGTCAAAGGTCAATGGGATCAAGGTGAAAGGTCACTGAGGTCACATTCCGAATGCCACTTGCCATGGGAGATGACGAAAGTTTACTTGCAGTATTTTTAAAAAATGTGGAGTGCAACCACTCACAATTTGAGTAACAACTCCGATTGAGCTTGGTAAACTTTTTTAATTTAAAAACACAACTTTGACAGTCTTATGCAGCAGATCCTTGTCGGACTCCCTAACAAACAATCTATAGACTGATATTTGAATTTTTGGTACAGCAGACAGTGTTGTTTTTTAATTTTGTAGGTAAAAAAATGGCATTTTTTTTCATAACAGTTTTTGCCGATTTTGGCAACGAATTAAAAGACAAATAATTCCCTTTAAATATTTTTATTATGTTTTTAATTTTGGAAAGTCAGGTCAGCTGCCTCTGCCGTTTGATTATACGTTTTTCATTTCAAGTGCTTATTGCCATCCATAAGAATAGAATTTCAATTGTGTTTGAAATATCCCCAATGTCATTTCTTATGCTTTGTGGCCTTTTTGGTTTCAAAATGGCCTGTCAAAACCTAGAAAAAATATAAAATTGATTTTGCCATATAGCTTGCACATTTGAGGTACTTATTTACATATTGCAAGATAACAGTCTCATAAGGCTGTCTCCCCCCCTTTTGAAAACAAACAAAAATAGGATAACGGCTCATCAACACAATGATCTGAGGCCAAGAAACCGCCTTTCGTCGTGTTCCTGATTTACTGTGTACCATGTGATTTGGCCAGTTTTCATTGTTTCACATTTTCAGTAACTTATTATATCATATGGAAATACACCTTGGTGTTCTATTTTCAAGTCGCTTTCTTGGAATGGGGCACACTATATAATGTAATATCTATACTACTAAAAATGAAAAGATCCGCCTGCTGCAGTCTTGTCTGTAAACGCTCTGCGTTTTGTTTTTATGCGTTGGGACATACGGTGCTGATATTTTACATGAAGGTAAGACCCGTGATCCTTTCCTTTGGCAGAGTTTCAGAGTGACCCTCAAAAAGGTCATAGGGTCACTTTCGGTCAATTTACGTAGAAATGCATTATGACCCTGCACCGCATTTGGGTCCAAAAGGACAGCTGACCTGAAGAACAAGAACAAATCTGAGGTCAAAGGTCCATACATGGATCAAAGGCCACAAACGGGGAGAAAATGCACCTAGTTTTTATAATGATCTATTGAACAAAGTACACACATTCTCGTTATGACTATCAGACTCTCAGTCAACCCAAGTTCACAAAGCAGCTCAAAAGCAGTTTCTCAATTACAATTTAATGCCCAAAGATAAAATGCAGTTTATTGTTTGTCAGGCGCAGCCGCAGTCAAATACATAAACACGTTTATCGAAGGTTGGGCATTCCCGTTTCCTAGCAACACGATGCTGTTGTTTTGGTCACGTGTTTGCTGCTGGCCCATTCAGGTCTCTCGGTCTTGCCAGTTCGTCTGCGCACCTTTGTTATCCTTCCGTCATTCTTGAGTGCCTCTTGTTTTCTTTTCTCCGAATGGTCGTTTTTGCGTGCTGATAAAGTGACTGTTTTTTCCACCAACTGCGTCATCAGTTCGTCCGGGTCAATTTCTAGTTATTGCAAATTCTCTACATAATTCGCCCGGATACACGGATTTCACTAGTACGCTTATTGGTTTGACATTATTTCATCGTGAGTTTTAGTTATTTAACGCAGTTATGGGTAGACGCAAGGGAACTAAAGAAAGGCGTGTCGGAATCAGTTCATCAAGTTCAGGGCCGCTGGTGCAGAGTAGACCACGTCAGATTGTGCTGAAATTCATTCACCGCCGCGCCAAACAAGATCTCAAGCAAGGGCGCTAAGTTCTCTAACTGATCGAAATTCCAACAAGGGTCGCATCAAATTCTTAATTCTGTCTTCGGGTGCGCAAATGAGTCATATTCAGGCTCAAGAAAATCCGACCAGATTCAAGTTATCAGTACTGAAATTGTTAATGTAGTTAAGCCTGATCGTCAGGGCCGTTTGCAGCAAGTTAATTGGGCATAGGATTCGGTTCCGTCGGAAAATGCCGAACCAGCGGCGAGTATTGTAAATGTGCAATTTGCCGTTCGCGGGGTGCTGTTCGCAAATGTTGTGCTAATGGAACCCAATCTAGTGGTGACGGACCTATCGGCCGCGCCGTTATCAATGCAACAAACACATTCAACAGTGACTGGTACTACCAATAGTCAGGCTCAAGCACCGGCTCAAGTATTGCACCAGCCAGATTGGGCTTTTTCATCAAGTCAGCAGAATTCGGCAGTGTTGGGAGATGTCTCACAAGCGGACAAGGAACTTTTCCATTTTTATAGCCAAAGGATCATAGACCGGTTTAAGTTTCGATCAAAAGTGGAACAGCCGCAGTTTTGTTGGCGAGGCTGTCACACTTTTTGATTTGCAAGCTCAAGCTCAAACAACCATACAACAATTTGTAACCATTGCAAGGTCAAGCTCCAGTACAACAGGCTCAAGCTCCAGTACAACAACAGCAAAAGTTGTGTATCGATGGGCCAGTGCAAGGGCGTCAAGTGACCACCTTGGTCTTCACAAAGGGGCTCCTGCTGCTCCACTCATGCAGATGCATGGATGAGCTGTCAGCTGGTGAGTTAGCTTACTAATAGTAGACCCTTAGGTGTCATCAAATAAATTCAATTCAGTTTAGCACCCTTTTACACAAGTGGTAATTCGCATGATTTTTGCTCAAAATTCTGTAGCCCGAGTGTCAATTGATGAACAATAAATAGTACAATCCTTAAATTTTACAAATATTTTCAATCGTTGCCTAGTATGAATTCTCAGTGAACTTTGCTTGGAAATTCGCGTGGTCCGAGATCAACTGATGAATAATATGTCTCTGATGTCTTGTGTGTTCGCCAGCTGGGTGCTGAATTACCCCAAAGCCTAGACAAAAATGTGGCGTGGGTGAGTTGTTGAATTTGCCACACTCCTTGATTCTGAGGTATCACTCTTCTAACCCACAAACAGTTACGCTCTATCGGTCACTGCTTCGGGTCAAATCACTTTGTCAGGATCAGGGCGAAACGGAAATTACATCGATCCTTCATGGAACATCATCATTTTTTATTTTTAACAGCTATTTACTTGAATGCTCATCCTCATAGGACTCAGGAGCTTCCTTAAGTATGGTCTGTTTATCGTTAACTGGGCCGCTTCCCGCTTTGCGTCTGGGGTGGCGGACTATGATTTGCCAGTTTAGTTAAGTAGGCAGTTTGATCCAAACATGTCATGGTCCCTTATTGATGGCGAGCTGGTGGGCTCTGTATATTTCTGGTTCCCCTAGATCATAATGCATTTAGTCAAGGTGCTAGGGGTAGGGGCTATGGGTTAAGCTAGTCAAAATTCTCTGCCTCGGTGTGCTGGCACAGTGGGGGAGGTGGGTTCGTTCCTTTCAAGAGCCCCCCATCTTTCAAAGAGCCCCCGTTGGAAGTCCTGCACGCCCTTCAATAATGCCTCCTGCAATCGCATCCAGTGCAGATTTTCCGCATACGTGTGCAAAAATGCGAGCGCACAGACCATGGCGCAAGGTTTTGCAAGCAAAGCGCAAATCCAGGTCTTTCAAGCCCCAGTAAACTTTCCGGGGTTACTCTTTCGTCAGGTTTGTTTTGTTTTTTGTATTGCTGTGGCTCAAGATCCTTCACACACTTTGCGTGCTTAGTCTTTGTCCGTGTCACCCGTTTTTGCATGTGTTCAATATCCTTCTCCAATTAATTTAAAAGGGTTTTGTTGTGCCTTTGTTTAAATTTGTACTCCACAAAAAGGCAGCATCATTGCTTGGCGATGGCTTCTCTTATGGCTTAGGTTAGGATATTTCGGGTCCTCGTGTGGCGCGGATGCGCCCAATTTGGGCGGTCAGTGTGGGCAATCCAGGTTTGGCGCCGCCAGAAGTTAGGGAAGAGATAGATCGTAAGCGCATTGTTGCGGGCCCTTTCAGTTTCATACCTATTAGGTAATCTCATGGTATCTCACTATCACTCGAGAGGTTTGATTCCTAAAAGCTTAAAAAGGCAAGTTTAGGTTGATACAACATTATTTTCTACCCAGTTTGCTCGGCGGTTAACGATGGCATTGATAGGGGATTATTGTGCCTTATGCAAATTTCATCTTTTGATGCTGCGGTTAGTTTATTTGTTAAAGTAGGCATGGGTGCACACATTTCAAAGGCGGATATCTAATCTGCCTCAGTTTTATTGAACCGGTGTACCCAGAGTATGTTTTTTTGTTCTTTTAGTATTAAGATTGAACATGATTTTTTTTGGGAAAGCCCTTGCTATGGGTGCCTCCTTTCACGCTGCAGCGTTTTTCGAAAAGTTTTCAACTTTTTTTGGAATGGGCTGTTAAACGCAAAGCTCGAAGCTAAATTCGAATAGTTTGTGGCCACTTTCGCTGATGATTTTTCTCCTTGTAAGGGATAGCGATTTTTCTAGTTTGTTTGCATGTCAGCGCTTGGTTCGGTGTTTTGATCAGTTTACAGAAATTTGCATGTTCCTTTGGCTAGGACAAAATCAGGTGGCCCGCCAACTACTCACAAAGTCACGTATTTAAGGTCTTGAATTACTTGTAATTGCATTATATCATACCAAAGGAGAAATTGCAGAGTGTTATTTCTAAGGTGCAGAAGGCTTTGCAGGTTAACACTTAAGTGACCAAGGGGTTTCACTCCGGTTGGTGCCCAAGGGGGTTCCATGGGACCCCCCTAAGGACACCACTTTCCCATGGAATTTTGCATGAAATTTAAAAAACCACAAAAACCTCTAAAAAACACCAAAAAACACTTTTTAAAAAAAAATGAAATGTTGTTATTTTTGATGTCAAATAGAGGGCAAACATTGTTGTTCAAAACAGCGAAATTGGGGAAAAAAGACGGAAAATATCAAATGAGGCCTTGCGCTTACACCAAACCATTTGAAAACTTTTTATGTTGATATCTATTCTAAAAGACCCAAATTAACATTATATTTAACCAACACTATCAGTTTTAGGAATCCTACTGTATTATTTTACTGGTGTTGCAAATGCACGTCATTTTCCATAGAGTTTGAACAGTAACGTTGGCAACATCCATGATGAAATGTTTGTTTTCAGCACATAAGTGTAATTTTTTAATTTACTAATAACTTACATGTATGTGTGAACTTATAATCAGCAAAACAAAATTGCTTTTGGTTTCTGTTTTCTTATCTTATTTTAAAAATATGCTTAAATGACTTCCGTTAGTGCCCAAGGTGGGGGGTTCCATGGGACCCCCACTAATTAACTCATTAACGGCTTGGCCAATTTTAATTATTTTGGTATGAAAGAAGCGCATTTAAAAGTTCGACAATTAACAAAAAAAAATTTCGGCGCAAACATCCCACGCGTAAAGCGGCCAGCGCGAAAACAAATGTTGGGGGTCCTATGAACCCCCCCCCTGGTCACTTAATGTTAAAAGAGTATTGTGTTACGTGACTTGCCAGTCGTTAATATAGGGGCCCTTTATCATTTGTTTGTAAGGCTGTCACTCCAGGTAAGAAGCCTTTTTAAGGCGGTTAATTGAGTTAACTTGCGGATCGCACAAGTCATGGCACCATATTAGGCTCTCGATTGGTGCAAACGGATCTAACGGATGTGGTTGGAATTTTTTTTGCGGAATTACAATGGTAGAAAACTATTATTCCCTGACAGCTGGGTCAACAGAGGATCATGACCTGCAACTTTATACGGACGCAAGTGGTGGAATCGGATTTGGAGGTTTTTGGCCGGAAAGTGGTTTCGGGTCGTGGCTGATTGTGTTGTCATGAAAATCATTCCCTTGTCTTGGATGGAATTCTTTCCCATTTTGTTTGCTTACTGTATGGGGCAACCTTTTAGTCGGTAAAGTATTTTATTATTGAGGTCCGACAACGGTCAGCAGTTGTGGCAATTATAAATAGCATCTTCAAAATGCTCCAGAATAATTTCTTTTAGTTCGTTCTTTGGTTTTTACAATTCAACATTACGTTTCAGTAGGCATCTTGGAGGTGAAAAGAATAATCTTTTTGCAGATGCTCTTTCACGTTTTTCAGATGGTCCGCTGTTGGTAGTGGGCCGCAGATGCAATGAAGGGTATCCGAACCATTTCCGCAATATCTATGGAGCTTTTATAGGCTGGAGGCGCAGAACTGCTCACAATTCTCTTTCTCGGAACACTCAGTCAGCTTATAGTCGCTGTTTGGCATCTTTTTGGTGTTTTGTGAAAAAAATTTGTTTTTGTAAAAAGGCCTCCACACATCAGCAAATTTTAGCTTTATTGCTTATGTCGTCTATTATGTCATAATGCAAGGCGCCTCTACCATTGCTTCCCGCTCGTCTCGGCTATCGTCACCTATGTTCACAAAGTTAACGGCTGGCCAGACCCAACTGCAAATTTTGTAGTTAAAAAAACTTTTGGAAGGTTGTCGGCGTTCAAGTAATAGTGTGACACTCGGCCTTCCAGTTACGGTCCAAATTCTTTCCGCTTGTTCAGCTGCTAAGTTCACTTGTCCAGTGCCCTTTATGGAGTAATTCTTTTCAGGGCAGCAGTCTTATTGGCTTTTTACGGGTTTTTTACGGGTGTTGCAATTACCTGTCTCCCGTCAAAAGGGGGATTTATCTCGCGCTATTGCCCTGGACGATGTTACTTTGGAGGGCAACAACCGGTGCTGTGTGCAGTGTTAAAATTAGGATTCGGTCCTCTTAAAACAGATCAAATGGTAATTCAGTCTCCCATGAGGTTGGGGAAGTCGGTGCGCAAAGATATTTGCCCGGTTTACCGCCTTGTTTGAGTTTTTGAACATTCGATCTCTGCTGTTAAAGGGCCACTCCTTACCCTTTTGCGGTGACCCCACTTACTGCGCCCAACTTCAGAGGTGTTTTGCGTAGGGTATATAGCTGATGGGGCTTTCCCCTTTATTCCTTCAATTGCCATAGCTTTAGGATTGGTGCGGCGACTACAGCTGCTTTGCAGGGGGTGTCTGAGGACTCATTAGGCCTTTTGGGTCGTTGGCGCTCGGTATGCATTTTAGTCATACATTAGGCCCACTTCAGTCATTTCCTTACGGGATTTGGGCTGCTCTCAGAAGGTTTGGCCCTTTTTTGTTTATTTTGTTATTTGAAATGTTAGGTTCCATGCGACTGGATAAGTTGGCGACAGCCTCATCAACTGGGCCGGCCAGTAATAAAACCCATTGGCATGGCGGCGGCAGTGTTCTGTGGAAAGGACTCGGTGGCGCTCGTGTCGGTGGTCTGAGCAGTCGGATGTCAAATTATCTAGCTAAGTCGGGCCTTCCCTACTACTCCTAATAGTGCCACTTGGGGACCAACGATCTTTTAGTTGCTCCTATGCGTGATACTCGTCAGTGCATTGAGGAGAACCTTTCAGCGTCGCCAACTCTTTTATCCTGCCCCCTAATTCGCGCATTATTGTCTGATTATCCTGGCCTAGATTGTTCTACAACCATGGTGAAAATGTTGCAGGGGCGGGAAAAGCGTTGTGCAATAAACTTAAACAGAAGTTGGCGCATTCAATTTGCTTGAAGCTGGTGAGGTATTTTATCCAAGCATGGTCTACTTCCCCTCCTTTCAGTCACCATTTGTATAGAAGTGACGGCCTACACCTTCAAGGTGGGCAATTTTACTCCCCGAGGAAATTTTGAGAAAGGCGTGCTGTTTTTCAATGATAATGACAACCCTTCTGTGTGCTCCTATATGCATGAACCTCTTAATGAAAACCAAATTTAAAAAAAAAAGGGGGGGTTAGGCAAGTTACATCATTGTAACTTGTTTGGCGTCCTTTTTGTAAACTGGGTTCTTGTCTGCCCTTTTATTTTTAGTATTTTGGCAGTCAATTGCTTTTATTGTTATTATGCAAATTTTTAAGGCAACGCAAAATAGTGCTAGAGCAAAACACTCACATGAAAATGCATTGTGCTCTCCTGATTTACTCTACAATTTTGAAGGCAAACTCCACAAAGGATTTGCTAGGGCAACACGCCTCAGTAGGATTTTATTTTACTCTTCTTAATCGTATTTTTGTACCCCGGTTGAAGGCACACGCGAAAGGGGCTAAGCAAACGCTCAGTAATATTTTTGCTATTTACTCAATCATATTGTTACACAGGCATGAAACCACGCTTAAAGGGCTAAGCATACGCTCCTTAAGCTAATTACTATTCACTCTCATTTGTTAACAATACTTGAAAGTCAAACGCTGAAAGAGGCGCTTAGATAGAGCAAAACGCTCCGTAGATATTTAACTATTCAATCTGCATTTGTAAACTACTTGAAAGCAAACCTGAAAGGCGCTAAGAGCAACCGCTCGTGATATTACTATTCATCTCATTTGTAAACATACTTTAAAGCAAACGCTGAAAGGGGCTAGAGCAAACGCCTCAGTAAGATTTGCTATTGTAATCATTCTTATTGTTCATGCTTTAGGCAAACCCAAGAGGGGCTAGAGCAGACGCCAGTAAAATTTTGCTACAGTCATGTAAATTACTTCAAGGCAAAATGCCAAAAGTGTTAGTGTAAAATTCCGTAAATTCATGTCAATCCAATCCACTGTTCGAGCGAGGCAACGCCAAAGTGAACTAAGCAGACGCTCAGTATGATGTTGTAAACACTCAAAGGCAAACGCCGCGAGGAGTATAAGAAGTATTACTCTTCAATTTGTGGTGATTTTCATACATACTCAATCAATTTGCTCAATTCTCAATTTATATAATTTATCTTGTGTGTACTACTTATCCACCTGTTGATTTATTGAGGAGAGGACGCGTGTTAATAAACGCCTCTCGGATGAAAAACTAAGAGGGCCTTAACGCTAGCTTGCTTCCTTGTCAAGTCCTTGATAATGGGGTGTAAAAATCATATAAAGCAAGCAATTTCCGATTTTTTGTGTGATATTGTGTTTGTCCATCGGACCCTAAGGTGAAAGTCTGAGTAGTCCGACGGCCCTAAGTTCACAGTGTCATTGTCCTAGACTCCTGGTTGTAATGGAACTCCCATAGGACTTGTGTGATAAGTTCTTTTGTCCTCGGACACTAAGGTGTTTAGTCTGAGATCCACGGACCACTAAGTTCAACGTTTCATTGTCCTAGACTCCTGGTTTTAAAATGGAGCGTCCCATCGGACTGGTGGTAATCAGTGGTTTTGTCCTCGGACCCTAGGGTTTGATTCTGAGAGTCCGACGGACACTAAGTTCAATGTTTCATTGTCCTAGGACTCCTGGGTTTAAAATAGAGCGTCCCATAGGACTTTGTCTTGTTAATTGTTTTTGTCCGTCGGACACCTATGTTTAAGTGTGGAGTCTTTGGACACAAGATTTAAAACGAAGAGTCCGTCGGACCCCAAGGCTTAAATATTGAAGGTCCAACGAACCAATAAAATAATAATAATAACACTAAAAACAACCATAGGGGGGAAATTGAATTTTAATCGGATTTTAATGAGCTTGTATAGGTATTCCATTAATTAATATTCTATATGTTGTCTGTTCTAGTAGATTAGAAACTAATTTGCCATAGAATTAATATTCATATCATGTTACGGAATAAAGCGCAAAAACAAACATGACAGTTTACTGGGGGAACGAGTTTTTCTCCCTAACTTATTAATGAGTACATATGCATAGCGTTTTTCCCCTTACAGTCGAAATTAAGGTCGTAAGCAGAGGGAACAGGCGCTTTACATAGAATAGGAGCAATTATATCATTATCAACGACATTTAAATACAAATACAATGAATATAAAATTGATGTACAAACGAAAAACACACATGGTTGAAAATACAGTCACAAAGACAAACTACTAAAATAATTAAAACTTGTGCAAATTTAGTTCACAATAGTCATTAAGGGGTAGGCGAGAAATCTTCTGACCCAGGAAGAGTCCACCCTCCAAGGAAGGGCTTATAAAGTTCAGACTTTCTCGGAACCAGAGCGAATATATGGCTGATGAGTACAAAATAGACAATAAGGTACTAGAATAAATATTTTCAAAAAGCGCTACGATGATGGAAAAAATACCAAGGAAAAAAATACGTCGCGGTTCTCGAACCGTAGTATCGTCTGCCGGTTTCGCGGTTTGTAAATGATAGTCCTCATAAGACCTTTCAGCTTGACGTGTGACCTTTGATCTCATAAATGTGGTGTCCGTGTAATATCATAAACCAAGTTTGGTCCAATTTGAACTTCAACTTCATTAAGGTCACTTTTACAATTTCAACCTATCTTACAACTGACATGGCCTTGTAACCTTTAGTATGTGAAACTTTGACCTCATCTTACAATTGAAGGGATCACCTGTTGCACCTGATGATTAATTTGGTTGAAATCCATCGAAGTATGCGGGCTATTACAGGCAACCCTTTTTGACAACAGGACCAACATCACCAAAGCACAACATCATAACAGACAAGATCATCAACAGTCAACATCAAGAGATGACAAAAAAAGTGGAAAAAGTGATCTATGTGCCAACATAGGAAATAAGCAAATTTCCCTCAAGGTCGAATTTGGGAGAAAAAAAAATCACCTGACTAGTGAACATATCGACATTATTTAAGGTGCCCAAGTCTGTAAAATATATCAGTTTATTTTAATATACATTACCATTCAAACTGTAAAATACCAATAAATTTGAATGCCATCCTGTAAAATTGTATTACCGGTTTTGTGTTTGCAGAATGGATGACAGGATTTGCCTGTAAAATTTGCAGTATTTTGTCCGTAAATTTAAGTATCAATATATAATTGAAAATTCATAGATAGTGTCTAATATGGTGATACTCATTAGAATTCGATTTTTTAAAGTTCCACCTTTTAAATTTATCAACAAAGCCTGGAAATTGAACAAAAAATCTGCAGGAATGTTGCTGTATTTTCCAAAATTACAGCAAATATGCTGTACCCTCTTTACAGTAGTTCATGGTAAAAGGCACGGTTAATTTCTTTTTACAGTATAGATTAGTGTTAATTATGTTAATTTCAGGTATTGTTTAGAATGGTTTAAATTACCTAAAATTCAGGAGGTGGGGCTCAGGAATTCCTTGATTTGTGTTAATACAAATTGCAGTCGAGAGATTTGAATCAAGTATGGAAAGTGAGGTCAAGGGTTAGGCAGATGATGAGGACTTAGCAAGCGTTTTACCCCTGTAATCATGCTGGTTATAGGACCTGATACTGATCTCTTAAGGCCATGCGTGCCTGCGGGATACCGGAAGCACAGAATTGAGGAGGCAGTGCTGAGAATTTGCAGGTTCACAGAAGAATGGAATAAGTAATGGTAATTGCTTATATGATTGTAATCCATTATTACACTTAAACCCTAAGTTCTATGGGACGCTCCATTTAAAAACCGGAGTCCTAGGACAATGGGGAAACGTTGAATTAGTGTCCGTAGGACTCTTCAGACTTAAACTTAGTGTCCGACGGACCAAAAACCAATTTATTACACATAGTACTATGGGCCGCTCCATTTTAAAATCCAGGACATCCTAGATCAATGAAAAACGTTGAATTAGGGTCAGTCGGCCTCTCAGACTTAAACCTTAGTGTCCGACGGACAAAAACACTTATTACACAAAGTCCTATGTGGACGCGCTCATTTTCAACCCAGGAGTCCCAGGACGATAGGAAATATATACTCGGTTATCGTCGGACTCACAGATTTAAACTTAAATGTACGACGGACAAAAAAACCGACTTCCTATAACAAACACAACAGTCCTCTGGGACGCTCCATTTTAAAACCCGGGGTCCTAGGACAATGAAACCACCGAACTTAGTATCCGTCAGACTCTCAGATGAAAACTTAGCGTCCGACGGACACTAAAACGACCAGACGCTCTAAAATATGACACCGGCCTATATGTGTAGATGATGTGTTACCAGTCATAACAAGGATTGCCAACTTGTCCTTATCGTCGGGTGTATTTCCTCAAGCATGCATCTGTCATCCCGCTGCCAAATCTGGCTTGGACACTGGTCCCCTCGAATTATCGCCCTATATCCAATCTTCCATTTCTTGGAAAGGTGATTGAAAGAGTAGCAGTGAATCAGTTGCAGATTAATGTCATCGATAATGATCTCCATGTTCCGATGCAGTCGGCATACCGGCATGCAATAGAGATCAAAAACTGCCGTTTTGATGGTGAACAATCAATATTCATACGTCAGTGAATATGGCTTTGCAATATGCATTATCGTTCCTACCATTAAAACGGCAAGTTTGTCTCCACATATGCAAGCACCTTTAATGGGTTGTGTAAGAAATGTTGGGATGTCCATTAATTTCCATAGCAGTATTCAGGACGTAGATTAACTGTTTTTGCTACATTGTATTAAAGAGAAGTCAAAATGGGCACTATATTTGGTATCAATTTGAAGGGAAAAATTAGTGATTCATTTAAATTGCATTTGGTTAAAAAAAAATGGTGCACTGTTGAGAGAGACGATTCAAAACATCACCCACCCAAGTAGCTCCACAATGAGAACATTTTAAACTCAGTTTGGCAACACGGTTTCGCGATGACGTCACGGTAGTTACCAGTTTTGCCACGGATCTGGCCGATTCTTGGAGATTTTGGCCCGAAATCATGCTCCAGGAGCATATATTTTCAACTCGTCTCATAGGGGCGCTATTCATTATTATGTGTGAGCTTCGACAGCTAAGGGACATAATAATATTAATAATATAATAATGTCGATTTATAACGCGCACATATCCAACTTGCGGGGTGCTCAAGGCGCGATTGCCAATTATTATTACCGCTGCCATCAGGAAATCGTCACAATCATTTTGCCTCATCTAGGTGGCTGCTGGCAAGGCGCACAACTCTATCAGCACTTAGATTGTAATATCCCCCATAACAGCTACCCAATTATCGCTTGGGTCAACGAAGCAATTGAGACTAAGTATCTTGCCCAAGGCCACAAACACGTTGGCTTCAATGGGGCTCGAACTCACGATTTTAACGATTCTTTAATCATGAGTCCTGCTCTTATCCACTGGACCACACGTGCTCTCATAACAACGCCCCACGTGCTGTCATAACAACGCCCACTGGACATAACAACGAACCATAATGCAGTGGACACACTGCAACCAGTTCTGCCATGTTTCTGCTAAGTCCGATGACGTATGAGATGGCAGAACATATGGCAGATGGCATTGGATAATTTGACGCAATCGTCAAATAGCAGTGCCCTGGGGTGAGAATGAAAAACCACCGTGACTTCATCATAAACAGCGTCCAATATCCGCCCAATTCGCCGGGAGCTAGCTGATTCCGTGTCAGAAAAAGTGCTTAAAAAGTCACCTTTCTCTCGTTTTATTCATCATCATCTCATTAATATATAACAGTATAAATGTAAAAACATATACAATTTAAACCAGGGCCACATCCTTTGCCATTTTGAGGCTTCTCTTTAACTTTTACACAGTACATGTAATTGTTAAAAGAATCGCACCTGATATCATAAACTTGTGTGTGCATAACTTTCGCATTTCTTTTTTTACACAACATCAGTTTTCATCAAACTACAATTGAAAGCATTTAGTCAAGGATTGGTTAAACACAGACTTCTTAAATACTTTACATAGCACTTTACTATTGACTATTTTAAGCATCAAGCAGAAACCATTATTCTGAACAGTTGATTGTTCATAAAGTGTGGGATTTAATTAACTGGATTTTATGTGATTCAACGATTTTCCACATTTAAAACTCTGCAAAATAACTAGAAGCCTAAAAATTACCTTGTAGTACACTTTAAATAGCAGCACCAGCCTATGAAAAATTTAATTGCTTGGATAACATCGAATTATCATTAAATGAAGACCTGAGCGCAACATGTTACCAAGAATATTAAGGATCTGAAAAATATATATGTGATGAATATGGATTAAAAATAAATCAATATATTGATTATAGACTTGGTAACTCTTGGATTTTATTTGAATCTGTTTCTTTTTGAATAAATTGGAAGAAAACATGTCCTGATTTACCACACATGGAAAGGAAGAGTAGGTCTATGCAGTTGCATGGTTTTCTTTCCCCTAACAATATGATATGAGTCATATTTTCAGATCGAGATTCGCATCGAGATAGTGAGCAACTTCCTGGTTGTCAGCGAATACATGTAGACGATTTGCACGATCCCCATAATGCATCTCGTTTTGTGCCCATTTCCATCCGGGAACTTGTACCAGCCTCAAGACAGCTAAAACATACGGTCCAGTGCGTAATATCAATACCAGAAAACTTATCTTATCTGTGACGTTGCACTATAGTTGTGTAATCGTCCGGCAGGTGACAAGTAGGGCACGGTTACGATCGAAAATGCCACCTTTTGTCGTAAATTTCAACAACAGTGCCTCGGTTGTTTTTTGTTCCTATGATATTCTTCTACATTTCTGTAAGATTAACTTCGCGTGAAAAGGTACTTTGTGTTATAGTTTTAGGCATTGTCCGGCGACGCGAACGAACAACAGAGTTTTTTTTTGTAAACATGAACTCTGGTATAAGTTCCCGGATGGTAATTAATAGGCACAAAACGAGATGCATTATGGGGATCGTGCAAATCGTCTATTGTGACCGTAACCAGTAGTGTTTCTAGATTTTGTTTTGAAGTTTCTCATTCCTTTCCCCCAAAAAATCACTATTTACGTAAAAAAACATTTTATTAAAGGGGCATTTCGTGATCCACAGCCTCTTCCCCCGACTTACTTAAAACTGTTGAGATTTTTATATCATCTGAACCGTTAGTCTTAGTAATCCACGTGTGCCCAATCTTACCTGCAAATTCGGTCGCGTCTGTAAGAAATTCGCAATTTTGTATTTTCTGTTCCTAAACGGACAGAAATTACAGCACAGTAGACCGTGTGAAACGCGCAATTGCTCATAACACAAAACTGCAAGATCGGGATCAGCTCAAATTTTGAGAATAAGCTTTTCTCAAGGATAGCCAGTGATCAATGAATAAAACAGAAGGTACAGAAATCACGAAATGCAACTTAGAGGAAAATAGGTCAACAAGACAAGTTTATTGTTTGCGGGCATAAGCTTCGATCCACCCAATCCTCACAACATCGTGACATACCCTGTCTACCCCATTTCAAGCATTCCAAAAGGCCCCACCAAGTACAGGCATACACGCCGAACGCGGAGGACGGTCCGCACGACGGACCCTATGGTCCCCAAGAAGGAACAAGTGGTCTACAAAGACGCCCCAATTGCCCACAAACGGAGCCATTCTCTAATTTCAGGATTGGACAAAACCCATACCAAAACTAGAGCAATCAAGAGCAAATTTTTGCTTGGCGGTAAATTATTGGGTGGGAGGGCAAACATCCAGTCTGTGTGAACAAAATAAATTGGACGGAACTATTTGATTGGCGCGAACACGCACCTCTTCGGAAAACACCGGGTGCAAAGCACCTGCGTGAATAATTGCAACAATGTAACAAACATTCCGCGGCCAGACAATCCGCCGCCAACCTGTACACGACAGTCTCAAAGTGAGGTGATTGAACCCTCGAAATGGGGTCAAAGCCTCTCAATACACGTGTCACAATGCTTTAATCTTATCGATTTCATTGTGCGATCTATAACAAATTTAATTTACCAGTTAATACGTAACTTTTCTTACTCGCATACAAACAAGGAAAAAAGAGACATTTTGTCATGTATTTTGTGAAGAGGATCGTAACGCCATATTTCATCAAAGCACGACGCTTTTTTTAAACTAGCAAAACTGACAGTAAAATACCATAATTTAACACAGCTATTCTTGATTTTTGAAGATAAATTAGACATTAATTCACAATAGATTTACCATAAAATATACACTGAATAATAAGCACATGTATACTTTGAAATAAAAAAATGGCATAATTACAGCAAGATATCAATATTGGGATATATTTTTACACTATTTGTAAATTTCCTACTGGCAGTTTGGGCGTATTCTCATACTGCCCGCTAATTACCGTTATTTTGCGGATTTTTTTTAAAAAACATTCAAAACTTGATAGATACTCGCCTTTGAACTGAAGTATGCGATTGTAATGTTGCCCAGTGTATTTTCAAGTAACAATAAAATTAACCAACATGTTCATTTTACAGCAAAGAAAATCTAACATAATCTGTAAAATTACAGGCATTTACTACACGGTGCACATAAATATACGAACGTTTTCTAAAAGGGATAAGTACTAAAATGGTTGATACGTTTACATTTCATTTCTTATGTGTATCCAATAAATACTTTTTAGAATAAGTTTGTTATAACTTCTCACAACATAATAATA